>JANEHK010000293.1:313-37886 GCA_025960845.1 Tachycineta bicolor | reverse complement strand
AGGTAGAGTGAGAAACCCTCCTCCATACCACAGTTGGTTTTGCTTATGCTTTATCTGAAGAGTACTTATCTTCAATTAATCACTGATAAATATTTTTGCATATGCTTGATTATAAAATGCTACTTAAAATTGCATTGCTGCTAAATTCAACTTTGCTGCTTATTAAATTAGACATATAGAGCTTCATTTAAAACCCTCCCTTCCTTCCTTTCTCCCTCATTTCTTTCTTACTTCCTTCCTTTCTTTTTTTCTTGGGAGCAGGTGCCCTTACACTCCCAAAATCACTTCCACTCCACCTCAGCCCTGCACACCACAACACCTTAAACTCAGCCTTCCCAATTTCACAGCAACCTCCCACAAGACGCTTCCAGGCCCAAAATTTCTTGTAGCACCAGCAGCCTTCAAAAACTGCTTCTTGATTTCCCTTCCTCTACTCCCCTACTCCAGGAGTCCAAACCACCCCATCCCCCCATTGCAATCCTTACCCATCCAAACTTTCCTACCACCCCCACAGTGCAATCCCCACATTACACTATCCCATCCCATCCCATCCCATCCCATCCCATCCCATCCCATCCCATCCCATCCCTTCATGGCAGGAAGTGCCCTCCAACCAGCCCTTGCACACTTCCAGCCATTCCAGGGCAGCGGCAGCTTTTCCACCCACTCTGTGCCAGGGCCCCACCACCCTCCCAGGGAACAAGTCCATCCCCACATCCCAGCTCACCCTGTCCCAGAGCAGCCTCCCAGGGACTCAGCCACTGACCAAGCTCCCCAGGGAATGGTCACAGCTGCCACAGCTGCAAGGCTGCCACAGCTCCAGGAGCCTTTGGACACCGCTCCCGGGAATGCCCAGGCTGCCACTGTTGGGCTGTCTGTGCAGGGCCAGGGCCTGCACTCCATGATCCCGCTGCCTCCCTCCCAGCTCAGCCCCTTCTGCAGTTCTCACCCTTGGGCTCAGCCTTTGTGTCTCCTCCAGGCGCTGGCAGAGCTCTTGGGGCCGGGGCAGGAGCGGCACAGCCCCAGCGTTCCCCTCTCTGTGACACCACGGTGGTGACAGCTCCAACGTTCCCTGCCTGGAGACGCTCCAAGGGAAGCGTCCAGAGCCACAGCCAGACAGCAAAACTGAGCACCCCCGGCCTGGGCTGATGTGCATTGCTGTGCTCACAGCTCGGGGAAGGTCCCCCTGGCCACCTCCACAGTGCCACAGGCAAGTGGCACATAGAGTTACAGAGCTCTGCCCAGAGCTGACAGGGGGAGTTTAAAAAATAACAAACTGTGGAAGAACGGGAGGCAAGCCTCATGCTATCATGATTAACAAGTCTCAGCTTTATTACCGTGCTCGCATACAGATATAGTGCAATTAATTAGCTCATGCATATTACAAAATTATAGCTCCTAATTGGTTTGCTATTTCACAATGCATGCTTTTTCTGTGGTCAGCCTTGCAGTTACAGCTACATGATTTTTTGCTGATCAACATCCTTGTTATTGTAACTTCTTTATACAAGGACACAGTATCCCTGCTGTTTGTCACATCGTCCTGCATGTTTTCTGCTAAGCCTTAACAAATTACAAATTTCATCTGATCATGGCCCTTGCTCTGCAACCATGCCTCAGACAAACTCTCCACATTTCCCCTGTTTTCTTTTGATTGTGCTAATAAATGTTGATTAAACAGAGTCTGCATTTTTAGCTGTATAGCATTTTGTAAACACATACAAATACATGGAAGGCAGGTAATTGTCAAAAGGATCACAATGCCTATCATCACAGCTATTTTCAATATAGAGGTAATCCAAGGTCCAAGTCCTAAAGAAGCAAGCCATCCATCTAAACCCCATCCTTGTTCTAATCGCAATTGTCCTGTCAATTCCCTCAAGTTATCGATTTGAGCATGAATAGATTGTGAATGGTCAGACAAGTTCGTACAACACATTCCTTCAAATTCCTCACAACCATGTCCTTGTGCTAAAAGCAGGAAATCTATCGCTGCCCTGTTTTGTAGGGTGGCATGTCTGACTGAGTCTACATCGGCTAACAAGTTGCTTAAAGCAAGGGAGGTGGCATTGGTCTGTTTTGCTAACCAGCATCCTAGTTTATTTAAGGTAGCTAAACTTCGAGCACTGGCTACTCCAGGAGTCAGAATAGATGCAAAAATTCTTTGTTCCGCAGACCAAAAATCAACATTTGAATTACATTCCTTTGTAAATTGGTGGGTTAATCGTTTTTCTCGCCTGTGCCTGTGATGCCGTGTGTAATTTAAAATCATGGATGTGTTTGGGGTAAGTAGCCATAGTCGCCCTAGTGGGCATGGACCACCTCTTAATCGAGAAGGGATACCTGCCCAGGCTCTATCACCACAAATCAAAAATATACCAGCCAGCAACTGAATTGGGGTTGTTGAAGAGAGGGAGATGTTCCTTGCAGTATAGTTACACCACAGAGATGCATTTTGATAAACAGATAGAGAGGAATTAACTATAGTGGTGTAATTATTCCCTGGAGTGATGGCTTTACTGGTAAAGTTAAAATAAACACATGCATCAGCTTTAACTGACCCCAACAATTCTACCTCTTGTGGTTCCAAAGGTGCGAGGGGCAAATAGGGCGCCCATTGATCCCACGCATTCACTGTTGTCCGTGATTCATTGGCCTTGCATGTTGGTATTTTTGATGGACAAGGCCATGTGTCTGCAGGCACTCCCACTAAGCAGGTGGAAAACGGGTTTCCTGGAGTTGATAAAGAAAGACATATGGCTTCTTGATTAGTGAGATTAGCTAAAGTAACCCATATATTTGTTTTTGGCTGAGGGGAAACCCAAAAAGCACTCGTTATTTGTGTAAAAAGGGTCAAAACACATAACAACCTCATATTTACTCGTTGTTTCTTTTGCCCTTCCTTGCTTTCCTTTTTATCTTAAGCTGTTTAAACCTTTGATTGAGATGGTCCCATTCCGAAGGTACCACAGTCCACTGGCGGAGAATATAACAATAGGTCTCACACTTTTTCTGGGTAATTTCTGTATGAACTAAGGCTTTTACTCTAATTATTGAATGTTGCAACTGCCAGCGAGCGTAGGCTAAATGTAGCTGCTCTCTGCTTTCAAACAGAGTTATTGCTTGTGGAAAAGGTAACCCAGTGGCCTTTTCTAAAGCCTGACAATGACTCTCACTCCTCCAAGAGCGTTTACAAGCTAAGCACCAGAGCTCACCCAATAATGACTGTTGATGAACCCACTCGTGTTGCCTACATCCCCCGCAATGTATTAAAACCCAAGCACAGTGCTGTCGGTCCCAACAACAAAGACAACTCTGTGTTCTAATATTCCCCAACTGATAGTTTGCTAAACAAGTTAACAAATATGTGAATTGATCCGTAGTAACCGGGTAGCAAAGCAAAGGATCAAGCACTGTCCGGAGAAACTCCCGGTGGGGGCGGATCAGGCTGTCCAGGCGCAATCGAGGGTTCCTGATGCCCTCCACTCTGAGGCTTCGGTGAGGTTTTCGTTCACCGGGCTGGGATCCACAGAGGACCTGTTGGGGTGGAAACACAAAGATATCCTCTTCCCCAGTATAATACCCTTGCTGGGCCCTGCCATAACCCTGTCTTTAAACATTTGTATCTAACCCAGACCTCTGCTGATTCTTTAGTTTTGCTTTCATTCAGCACTTCAAAGTGTGTGACAGTGGCTGGCATCTCAGATGATTCAAATACACATAAGTGGTTCAATACAAACAGTGTTTTAAGTAGGCGTTCCTGTACATCTGTAATATCACTAAACCTTTCAATATAAGTCTTTAGGGTGCTATTTGCTCTCTCTACTATAGCTTGCCCTCCGGGGTTATGTGGGATGCCTGTAATATGTCGTACCGCCCATTGTTTCAAAAATATTCGGACTCGGCTACTAACATAAGCCAGACCATTGTTGGTTTTCAGCTGTTGACAAACTCCCATGACCACGAAACAGCTAGTAAGGTGTCTAATTACATGAACAGCCCTCTCACCTGCTTGAGGTGTCGCCCAAATATAATGCCTATATGTATCTACAGTAGCATGAACATATTTTAAGCAACCAAAGCAATTAACATGCGTAACATCAGTCTGCCATATTTCGTTAGCTCTGGTACCACGAGGGTTTACCCTGTCCCCAAACCCAAGCCTTTGTTGTGATTACAGCATATGGGACAACTTCTGACTATTGATGTGGCTTCTGCATGTGATATACGGAACTGTCTCTGCAGGCCTTCTGCATTTTGATGGAAGATGGAGTGAGCCTCTCTTGCCAATGTGTGTTGAGGCAAAGGTACTGCTATGGCTGATACCAGATCATCTGCTTGCTGATTCCCTTCTCCCAAGCCAATGTCCCATTTGTGGCTCCGGATATGTAGCACTGCATAAGGCTGTTCTCGCTGCCGTAATGCCTTCTGTAGTTGTGTCAGGAGCTGATACAGTCTCTGGTTTCTAATCTCTTTAATGAAGGCATCCTCTATTCGATTGGCAACACCTGCCACATATAATGAGTCTGTTACAATATTGAGTGGTCCTCCAAAATTTGTTAATGCCCACACCACAGCAAGTAACTCCAATGTCTGTAATGTATCAGTAGCTTCTGCCTGTAATATCTTCTTGTTCCAGATTCCTTCCTCCTGCCAGGTGATAGCAGCCTTCCGGGATTTTTTCCTGGCATCAGTATATACTGTAAGTGCTTCCAATATGGGCTTGTCCTGTTTTTTAGGAACGACCATCCATCTGTGTGATCCTATCCATTTTAACTGAGCTTTTGTATTATTTGGAGCAATGATACTACTGCTGCCTAGCAGTGCTTCTTGCAGTTCCATGGAATTGGCCAAATACCAATCAAGAGCATCTCGTTGTAAGGGCACAAATATTGTTTCCGGCTCTAGGCCTAAAATCTGTACCACGCGTTGACGTCCTTTTTTGATAAGAAGGCACAATAACTCGATTTTTTGCCATATAGTTTTTTGTTGTTGTAATGGGGGAACTATCCACTCCAATACCCATTTCTCCCCCGTTTTCTTTTGAAGTTGAGTCAACACACCCATAAAGTGCGTAGGTCCCAGCCATATGGTGATATCAACAGGAAGGTCTAGAGACCTGCGGCGAACTTGACCTTGTACAACGCAGTTGGCAATAAGTTGGATGACCTGACGCTGTTGAGAAGAGACAGATACTGGTTGAGCAGGGTCAGTGCCTTTGAGCAGGGGGCGCAGCTGATCAATAAGTTCATTAGGAATCCCAATGACAGGCCTGAGCCACTGCAAATCTATAACAGTTTTTGTGCATCATGTAAAGTGGCAACATCACAGTGAAAGTCTAGTTTTTGTGGGGTGACTACTTGCTGTGTTAAAGTCAATCCCAAATATTTCCATGGTGCTGAGCGCTGAATCTTTTCTGGGGCAACAACCAACTTATTAGTGGCTAGTGTTTGTTCTATGGCTCGGATATGTGAGTCTGAAAAAGGCTGAGGTTGTGCAAACAGGATGTCATCCATATAATGATAAATAATCACTTGTGGCCATTGTTTTCATAATGGCTGTAAGGCAGCAGCTACAAAAAGTTGACACAGGGTTGGGCTGTTACGCATCCCTTGAGGTAACACCGTCCATTCATACCTAGAGTCAGGGCTTTGATGATTTATGGCTGGTAAGGTAAATGCAAACCGACGTGTATGCTGAGGGTGTGACAAAATGGTAAAAAAGCAGTCCTTTAAGTCAAGGATTAACAAAGGCCAGTCCTGGGGTAACATCACTGGGCTGGGTAATCCAGGTTGAAGAGCTCCCATTGGTTCCATCTGGGCGTTGACGGCACGAAGATCATGGAGTAACCTATACCTGCCGGATTTCTTTTTAATCACAAATATGGGGGTGTTCCAGGGACTAGTAGATAATTTAAGATGACCTAATCGGAGCTGTTCCTGTACCAAGGCATGTGCCTGTTGTAAGCTTTCCCCTTTCAGTGGCCACTGCTTAATCCACACTGGGTCGTTGGTAGTCCAAGTGAGGGCAATGGGGAAAGTCCAAGCAGCGGCCACTATACCAAAGGGTGTTCGTTCGTGAGAACGATACCGAGTTGAGCCAGGACGTCTCAGCCGATCAAGCATTGAACAGTAGGTGGCAGCATTGTAATGGAAAAGGACCCTTGCACCTGCTTCCCTTTGAGAATTATAGTAACCACGGGTGTTCGGCTGGCGAGAGTCATTCCCCCGACCCCAGTCACCGTGGTGGCAGAGGCCTGTAATGGCCAATCCTTGGGCCATTCTTGTGGAGCAATAATACAGGAGTCTGCTCCAGTGTCCAGTAATCCAACAAGGGTTATACTTTGATTATTAAGTTGTAGTTCCACTTTCTTCCTAGGGCGCTCAGATAAATCCAAAGTCATTAACACTAGCCCTCCCGTGGAGCCAAAACCTTCTTGACCCCTTGCCTTTTGTAGCAGTGGCGTAATCTCCTTGGCCATCTGAGGAAGCGGTATTAACTGTGCCAACCTTTGTCCCTTAGTGATTTTCAACGGAGGGTATTGGGTATAAGCCATAATTATAATTTCCCCACAATAGTCTGCATCAATTACACCAGGTAACACAAATAGTCCCATCATCGTGGTTGAAGAGCGACCTAGCAAAAGTCCTCCCACTGTTTTTCCATTAATCATGATAGGTCCCTTAAGTCCAGTCGGAATCTTGTGCGGGTGTGTAGTCATTATGGTGACATCTACTGAGGCTGCCACGTCCATCCCGAGGCTCCCGCTGGTGGCTGGTTGTAGTTGTTGGCTGATGCTGTGGATGGCGCTGGTGACATTGCAGCTGCTACTTGTGTCCCTGCGCAGCCGCTGTTCAAGCTGCTCCAGAAGTTTCCCGATCTCTGGCGACAGGCAGTGCTATTATGTGAGTCAGAGCGGCATTTTGCACACCAGACTCCGGCCGCCTGACATTCTCGGCGTATGTGCCCAGTATTTCCACAGTGGAAACATTTCATGCATCCACCAGGTGGTGAGGGACGAGGGCCGGTGCTTGCCGTTGCTGCTTGGAGAGGCGCAAGAGCTGCTAACACCTGTGTCTGTGATATCTTTGCCTGTTCCTGTAGTCCCAATCTTAACTGCTTAATTGCTTCCACTAAAAATGCCTGCGACCCTGATGGCATAGTTGCTGCCTTTTCTAATAAGTCTGCTATTGTCCAGTCTCCTGCCATAGTGGTTATTATTGATCTAGTAGGGGAATTACAGTTCTGAAGAACACACTGCTTTAGCAAGGCTCCCTTCATATAGTCCTGGACACCAGCTTTATCTATAGCCTCAGCAATTTTATCAACAAAGGGACCTAATGCTTCTTCTCGACCCTGTTTTATTCTCATGTAAATAGGTATACCTCCAGGTGCCTTGACTTTTTCAATAGCCCTTCTGGCTACTCTCATTGCCTCACGGCATTTATCTGGCCCCATGAGTGCTTGTGCCTCCATTCGTTGGAACGGTCCTAATCCCAAAAACTCATCTAATGTGAGGCCCTGTAATGGATCTCCTTGTGCTCTTTGTATGGTGACTGAAGCTTGAGCTTCAGCTTGCCAGTGTGCGTTAAACAAAAGGTGTTGATGTTGTGTAAAGATGAGCCTAGCAATCCCCTTAATATCTGCTGGTAGCAAAACGTGAGCATTAAAAAGGTATTCAAGCATCTGCTTTGTGGGCTCACTAGTGACCCCATATTGCCCTACTGTGGAGCGTAATTGGGCTAGCATTTTCCAATCTAGAACTGTTACTGTGGCTTGCAGTCCCCCAGCAGGATTAGGGGCAAAAGTAACTGGGAAGGCAAGACACCCGGAGGCTGCCTCCAATATGTCCTGATCACCCTGTTCGGCACCTTGCCGTGCTAGGGCTGCCCAAACCTCCCGGCGCTCCCTTGCCATGGCCCCCGCAAGGTCAGACTCTGCCCCAGGGATAGGCTCTTGGCTGCTTGGGAAGCTGGCTGACTGAGGGATAGGGACACTGTTCTCAGGGCTGTAAGGAGGCTCCCCCTTATTACTCCCCTTCTGGACAGGTTCTTCTGCTACTGGAGGAGCTGAAGGTGAAACGGGTGCTGCAACCGGCAAATGAACTGTCGTGAATACAGGGGGATTGGGGGTACTAGTGTCCCACTGGGAATCATACTTTTGATTCTTTTCCTGAGCTGTAACCACTTCCCGTGCCGCCCTTTTCTCTGCCTGACACAAAAGTAACTCATTGTGAACCACCCTCCAAAGTTTACTCATCTTTTTCGCTGCCTTATCATCATCTAACGTGAGTTCCCATAGCTTATCTCTGAACCGTCTCCATTCAGACAATTCATGGACAGTATGAGGGTTAATAAAGAAACCTTGAGAGTAAGCGAACTTTAAAAGGTCTGGTAGTTCTTTATTTAAATCTATCCCTTTAATCTGCCGCTTTTGCAGAAATACTGTAAATAAATCATATGCTGCTTGCCTATCCATACTATCCATAAATCATATGCTGCAGCCTCCCAAGGTCTCGGCAGCACGTATCAGCCAAGCCCACCTCTGTGGTCGCTCAGGGCACAGAGCTCCTCGGTAATGCTCTGTAGGCGTCCCTCTGCTTGCAGGACCCGAACCCTACGTTGCTTCTCACCATGGTATCACGTCCCACGGTGCTATCATGTCCGGGGTCACCATTTGTGTAAGAACAGGAGACGAGCCTCATGCTATCATGATCAATAAGTCTCAGCTTTATTACCGTGCTCGCATACAGATATAGTGCAATTAATTAGCTCATGCATATTACAAAATTATAGCTCCTAATTGGTTTGTTATTTCACAATGCATGCTTTTTCTGTGGTCAGCCTTGCGGTTACAGCTACATGATTTTTTGCTGATCAACATCCTTGTTATTGTAACTTCTTTATACAAGGACACAGTATCCCTGCTGTTTGTCACGTCATCCTGCATGTTTTCTGCTAAGCCTTAACAAATTTCATCTGATCATGGCCCTTGCTCTGCAACCATGCCTCAGACAAACTCTCCACAAAAAAGAAAGAAAGAAAGAAAGAAAGAAAGAAAGAAAGAAAGAAAGAAAGACATTCATTTCAAGAAAGGGAATGAAATCTTGTGATTTCAATGAAGATTATTAATTGGGCAAGCTTCTGTCACTTTCCCTGCACTTCATGTCATCCTATTCACCATGTGTTTTTTACAGGCTTTCAAAATTTTCCATTTTCACTTAATGCTTGCATTTCTTCAATTTCTTTTCCTCATCTTTTATTTACCTTTCTTGCCTGATTTCAGCATCTGAATTGGAGTACGTTTGGCTAGTGTTGGTCCTTTTCACTGCCCCTGATTTCTCATTATTTTTCATTCACAGTTTTTCTCATCATATCTCCACTCCTGAGGGTTTGTTAGGGGCTTTGTTCCCTGTTTTCAAGATTTCATTCCCTTTCCCAAAAGATTTTCCTGAAGGGAATTAAATCTTGCCATGTCAATAAAGATAAACTGGGCAAGCTTCCACCCCTTTCCCTGCATTTCTTGTCATCACATCTAATTTTTTCTTTTCACGTTTTTTCAAAATATTCCATTTTTAATTTTAAGCTTGCATTTCTTCAATTTCTTTTCCTCTCTTTCTTTTATTTATCTTTATTACCTGGTGTCAGCATTTGAATTGGAGTACGTTTGGCAAGTGTTGGTCCTTTTCACTGCCCTTGATTTCATCTCAGTCAACTGGGTCTCAATCACTCCTGTTCCACATTATCTCGGACTTTTTCATTCGCTCTGTTTCTCATTATATCTCCTTTTCCTGAGCGTTTGCTAGACTTTTTTCCCTCTTTTCAAAATCTCATACCGGTTCCCAAAAAGAAGACTTTCTTTTTGGGAAAGGGCAATGAAATCTTGCCATGTCAATGAAGATTAATTGGCAAAGCTTCCATCACTTTCACTGCACTTCTTCTCATCCCATTAACATTGTCCTTTTCACGTGCTTTCAAAATTTTCCCTTTTTCATTTTAAGCTTCCATTTCTTAGATTTCTTTCCTCTTCCTCTTTTATTTAATTTGCATGCCTGATGTTAGCATTTGAACTGAGTACTTTTTGCAAGTGTTGGTCCTTTTCAGTGCCCCTCATTTTATCTCAGTCCATTTGGTCACAATCACTCCTGTCCCAAATTTTGTCGGTAGTTTTCATTCGCACAGTTTCATCATATATCATTACCTGAGCGTTTGTTCGACTTTTTTCTCTGTATTAAAGATTTCATTCTTTTTCCTGAAAGGAAGATTTTTCTCTCGGATATGGAATGACATCTTGCTATGGCAGTGAATATTAATTGGGCAAGCTTCTGTCCCTTTCCCTGCACTTCTGGTCATCCCATCCATTTTTGAATTTTCACGTTGTGTGTGAATTTTCCCTTTTTCCTTTTAAGCTTGCTTTTTTTTATCAATTTCTTTTCTTCTCTTTCTTTTATTTACCTTTCTTGCCTGATTTCAGCATTTGAATTGGAGTACTTTTGGAAAGTGTTGGTCCATTTCAGTGCCCCTCATTTCATCTCAGTCCATTTGGTTTCATTTATTCTGGTTCCAAATTTTCCCATAGTTTTCATTCGCACTGCTTTGCAGCATATCTAATTTCCTGAGCATTTATTAAACATTGATCTCTTTTTTCAAGAGTTCAATGAAGATTACTTGTGCAAGCTCCTGACCCTTTCACTCTACTTCTTGTCATCCCATTCACTTTTCTCTTTTTATATGTTTCAAAATATTCCCTTTTTCAATTTAAGATTGACTTACTTCTATGTCTTTTCCTCTCCTTCCTTTCTTTCCATTTCTTGCCTGATTTCAGCATTTGAATTGGAGTACTTTTGTCAAGTGTTGGTCCTTTTCACTGCCGCTCATTTCATCTCAGTCCATGTGGCCTCTCTCACTCCGGTTCCAAATTTCCTTGGTTTTCATTTGTACTGTTTCTCATCATATCTCCTTTCCTGAGTTCGACTTTGTTCTCTATTTTCAAGATTTCAGAGAAATGACTTCCTTTCAGGAAAGGAAATGTAAACTTGCGATTTCAATGAAGATTAATTGGGGAAACTTCCGTCCCTCTCCCTGCACTTCTTGTCAGCCAATTCAATTTTTGATATTCGCATGCAAACATTTTTTGATTTTTTGATTTTTAATTCAAGCTTGCATTTCTTCAAGATCTTTTCCCCTCCTTCCTTTATTTCTATTTCTAGCCTGATTACAGCATTTGAATTGGAGTAATATTGGCAAGTGTAGGTCCATTTCACTGCCCCTCATTTCATCATCCCTACCTCTCCCAACTATCACAAAACCCCTCAGACTTAAATTCTCACTTTACATTGGAGCTTGCCAGGGCCCCACCGCCCTCCCAGGGAACAAGTCCATCCCCACATTCCAACTCACCCTGGCCCCAAGCAGTGTCCAGCCATGGCCTGTGTCCTGGCGCTGCAGGCCCTTGGCAAGAGTCTCTCCCAGCCAGCAATTCCTGCTCTTCCCTGCTCTGGGGCAGCAGCTGCAAGTTGATTTGCTCCCTGGGCCACTGGCCCAGCCCCAAGCCAGGGCCGGGACCTTTCCCCAGAGCTCTGCGGCCACTGCAATGATCACAGCTCTGAGGCTGCTGCAGCTCCAGGAGACTTTGGACACTGCTTCCAGAGATGCCCCGGCTGCCACTGTTGGGCTGTCTGTGCAGGGCCAGGGCTTGGACCCCATGATCCTGCTGCCTCTTATTGTGATCCTCTCATACAAGCAGAGGTCATAATGGTTCACTTACTGATCTCAGAGTGCAAAACACAGCACAGAAGGGATTTCAGTATGAATCAAAACAAATGCACTTTTTATTGATTGCCCATAGCAAATGTGATAGAGGGATTAAGAGTGAGAGAAAGAGATAGAGAAAGAAAGAGAGGAAAAAGGGGATATAGCTACCAAACGTGGAGATGAAATCCTGGTGTTTCGGTTGATGAGTCCACCTTTCACATTGGGGAGAGTCTTTTTTAAAATCTCTGGTTAACTCAGGGTTTTTATTATAGTCCTCCACTGTGGGGAGAACAGATTATAAGAATAACCTGATTGAAGCCACCAAGGGGGAACAGGTAGTCCATGTTCTCAGCAGTAAGCGAGAGCCATTGTCTTCTTGGTCCAACAACCACGCCTGCAGGCAAACATCTCACTTTGGTTTAGTCAGCCCCACACCCCCTACTAGGGTTGTAGGGGTCTCATGTCTCAGTCCTTGAGAGGGGCTTCATACAGAGGTCTCAATCTCAGTCCTTGGGAGGGGGCTCTGATCTCCATCTCTCACGGTGGTTGTGAAGCTGATGAGGGATTTTCTGTAGGGGACCCCCAAAGTTACCCCAGAAAGTCCACTTGGCCAAGGGATGGGGAAACTCAAAGGCTATTGTCGTGAAGCAGGGACCATGCAGCAAGTGCAATCTTCAGGTACAGAACTGCCATTACACTGCTCAAAGCCCGTGTACCGTGGCGTGGTGACACAGGAAAATGCACCTGCAGACGATTGGCAAGTATCCACCTCGAGCAGGCCAGAACTGCAGTGGGGTCCTCGGGGTCCTTATGACGATCATGAGGCAAATGAGGGGAACTTCAGACAGACTCTTACATCACCCCGTGACTCACGATTGTCGTCAAGAGATCTTCTTCTGCAGGGTTCCATAGTGGCGTCTTCAGGACTCATCAACGTTGCTAGTATATCCCGAGAAACAGAGGTAGTATGTAGAGAGAGGGAGGGAGAAAATAAAGTAAAAGGAAAAGTAGAAAAGGAAAAGGAAACAATAATATTAATTTAGATTATCAAACAAATCACAGTTAATCAGAACATTAATAACAATCAGTATTAATTCAAAACAATTTTTTCATAACAAATCACAAATAATCAAAAGTAATTTTCACAAGATTACAAAAGGAAATAATTTCAAAACATATATTCAAATTTTCTAATCACCTTGTGGATATCCATAGGGGAGAGGACATCTGCCAGGTTATGGGCATTAATTATGGACGTCAAATGTGTTAACTGTTTCACCATTCTCCTGTTCATAATGAATAAAATTGCTGATAAAAGAAAACCAGTTAAAACTAAAATCAAAAGGACAATGATGGGATGACACAATTTGTTCAAGGCACTTGTGGCAGTAGGTGACCACCCAAAAAGAGTATCCTACCTCCTGTGCTCGACGTATTTTCTTACCCTTTCTATAACACGATGTAGTTCTTTCACATTATGATGAACAGTTATCAGGGTTTTCTGCCCATCTTTCTTGATTTTTTCCAAAATTTCTAGTAAGTCCTGATGAAGCAACAATTGCTTTACCAAAGTAAGGTTCATTCCAATGGGTGTAGGTGATAGTTTGTGAATCAGTGTGTAATTTGATTGCAAAAGGTAATGAGAGGTAACTGGAGCTTTATAAGAAAAATCGCATCCTGTGATTTTAGTAAAATTGCAAGCACAGAAATTTGATTTTTAGTATCTACTACTACATTTTCGACAAATACCATATCACAAGTAGTTCTAAAGCATGCACAACCATTACCTATATATATATAAGGACTGTTTCTGGACCCTCATTAGGATGAATTTCAGAATGACAGGTATTTTTCTCAGTGTCCAGACAAATATCTTGGGCTATAACTGCATTACTTTCACAGATAAACCCTTGTTGTTTCCAGACAATACAGGATTCTAAGTTAACAGTTTGCCATTTCTCACCAATGTGACGGGCCAAATCCCTATGCTCGGAAGGGTAGAGAATAGCTCCACCATGATTCAAGCCTAATGCAATGATAGGGAATATCAAATGCACTGAGGCATTACATATGGTTAACACAAAAGCTGTGGCTGTGTTTGTAATGGGGTTTAAGTAAAATTCACTAAGTTCCACCAGGAATTCTTTTACAAAATCAGTGACATTGTCCCAAATTTTTTCCCATATTTCAGTAGGAAAAGTGCCTTCTTCACCTTCTCTTATAATAGAGGCAGCAACTGACTGCATCCACAGTTGAGCCTGGGTACAGCTGAGGGCCAAAGAAACATTGTTTTGTGTAGCACTGAGTGCATCAATTACCAATTTATCGTCATTCACATTTACCTTTTCCCAGTTTGGTTATATGTTTGATAACAACCACTGATGTGTTTCCAAAGCCAAGAAGGACAACTGTAGTGGTTGTTGTAATTTAGTCAAGTCTCTAGTTGTGGCAGCCAATTTATTCAGTATTACTTCTGAATCAATATTATTTAGATTTCCCAATCCTGTTCCCATAACAACAGTTATGTCTCTAAGTGTCCGCTTTTTAAATGAGTTTCGCTTTCGCAACCAGGTTGTCCAACCTTCAAGGAAGTCTGCAAGAAAGATGAACAAGCTGGCTGAATTTCTGAGGCATTATTTTGCATCAGCAATTTGGCTTGCTTAAGAGACCATGCTGGATTGAACAGTATTTGTTGTTGTCCTGTCTTCCTAATTATACATGGTCCGATTTCAGAAATTCTCGGGCTAAGCCTAACCAGTGGTTGGGTTGGATTGTTGGTAATATGAGCTGTAGTAAATTGGGCTCTAACATTGATTTTAAATTTAAGAGAAAGCCCTTGAGTATTTTTGGCCCAAAGACAAACTACTTCTACAGTTTGTGCTGGTATGAAATTTTGCCAACAATCCTGCATGCTTGGGTGTGTGCAGTCCTTATTGTGCTTATATATTTGGTTTGTCAGAACACTGATGGAGGTTGCCTTCCTATAGGTGGTTCCATTAATCATTCGACACTCTATACTAATTTTATCTCCCACTATCCCTTGAAGCTGCCAAGTTTTTTGTTTTTCCCATTCCTGCCTAGTATATACCTGATTTTAGTGCATAACAACAGCTGAGAGGTTTAAGTCTTCCACATTTCTCATGGAGCCAGTAAAATGAACAAAAGCTTGGGACAAGGGCCATTCAGTATCATATTGAAAAAAGGGGTTTTCAGTCTCTTTCACTTGTTGGGGGGTGACTACTGTACTCAGTGTGGGCTTTGTTATGGGGTTTATCTTAAATTTATAAATTAAACCTTTAAAGCCTGATGGATTCATCAAGTTATTTTGCCAATGGCATGTCACATAAGCTGGCTTGACCAAAACAAAGCTATACCAGCAATCAGTTGTTTCATCAATACAATCCTTTGTAATTGCAATATTGTTGGTTCTGGGGTATGAAGTGTGATTACCCACATACTCTTGATGGCAGCACAGGGTAAGGGGAATTTGTTTAGTACAATTCCACTTTTCTGTAGGGTCCAGTTCTGCTGTAGGTGTATACAAATAGTTTTTTCCTCCTGCTTCTAAAAAATTTCCAGCAATTGTAGTGGAGGAGGCTTTCTCATGCAGAGATCCTTCCACTTTACTGCATGCTATCAGATTTACTTCGCCCACTGTTCCACTTAGGGTTTTGATCCACTCATTCCGATCCCATCCCCATTCATTTAGATGGTATGCCTCAGAGCCATGCTGCACTACAATTGCGCGGTTCAGATGGTGATCTTTGGGATAAGATCCTAAAACATTTGTGTGCTTGATGATAGCTTCAGACCATGGCCACTCCAAAGAATTCTGGCTGTGGTATTGTGGTAGGATGCAGAAAAATATCACCAGTTTTATCATGGTTCTGATGATCCTCATGTCCCTCAGGGTTCTTCTGTAAAAGGAAACAACAGAAAAATCCTGCCACTAGGAGGCAGAGACAATGGTTAGAATGATGAATTATCCAGCGTGGATTTATCTGATGCTCTTTCCCTAAGGCATCAGAGGCTACCCATGCATATTTATTCAGAGGGGTTTTTAGTACTAGGGGTACTTCCCCTACAGTAGGAAGATCCACCAGAACCGGTTGTCCAGGGTAATGTGCAGGATTCTTGGGATCATAAGGTCCCTGTAGTGAAGGAATCATGTTTGGAGATGTTTGGCAGAAAGCAGTGATTTTGGGACACCCGTTTAGTCCCCATCTACCATTAACTCCTTTAACTGCTTTCCATAACCGGACATCCCAATTTCCTTCCTGTGGTTTCAGAAGTTGTTTCAAGAGACCATTGGTCCTTTCTACGATCCCGTTAGCTTGAGGGTAGTAAGGGGTGTGAAAATCCATTTAATTCCTTCACTTTTTACCCACTCCTGTACAACTCTAGCAGTGAAGTGGGATCCGTTATCAGATTGAATTTCCTGAAGTTTTTGGAATATTCCAAACCACTCCTGTAAAGGTGATGTCTCGGGGAGCAGCCAGAGTCAGTCATGCTCTTCACAGAAGTAATGGTGAATGCTCGTTTATTGTGGGTACACAGGGCTCCTTTATACATATAATTCTTGTGCATAAGCTGTTCACGCGGCATTTTGCTACTTGTTATTGGCTACCTCCTACGAGCCCTAAGAGGCTATACTATTGGCTAATGTTACCTGCATAAGCATTCCTTTGCAGTTACCTGTTTACAACTTTGTTCATGGGCCAACGGCTCGTTCCCACACTCTTCGACCTTGGAGTGCTAAGGCAAACAGCATTTTCCCAACACTGCAAGGCCTCTCTGTTTCTATCTCCAGAAATCCTTCTACAATTCCTGCTTTTTCTTTCGCACAAGCTAAGCATTAGATATCGTCTTATGCAACATATTCTTAATACAAGACATTACACACCTGAGTACTAATAATCCTACTAATACAAGTAATAATATAACAAACACTTGTTTAAAACCAAACTTCAGCCATTCCACATTCCCAAGGCTACTTAACTAATCTCTAAATACATCATTGCTTTCTTTTAAATCATGTAATTTGCTCTTCATTAATTGCAATTTTTTTGTGAATTGATCCAGAATGGTCAGACAGGTTCATGCAGCACATTCCTTCAAACTCTTCACACCCATGGTTATGTACTAAAAGCAAAAATCAATCGCAGTATGGTTTTGCAAAACAGCATGATTAACATTGGTAACATCCACTGATATCTCATCTAAAATTTGGCTAGTCACATTCAATTCTGATTTGGTCCACCATGCTGTCTGCTTAAATGTGGTCATTGCTCTGGTGGCTGTTGCTCCTGGTATAAACATGGATGTTAACACTGTCCTAGCCTGGGACCAGAGTATAGGATTTCCTATTTCCGTACAGTCCAACTCATGTATGGCACATTTTCTCTGGGTGACTTTTGCTAAAGTCATCAATGCAGTTATGTTAGGGTGAAACAGGGCAAGCTTCCCCAAATAGCATGGGCCCTCATGTGGGCTGGCTGGGACTCCATTCCAAGCACAGTCCCCACATATTAAAAATATTCCTGGTGGAAGGTGTCATGTTGGTTTGCCAGTCAAATGACATTTGGGATAAAGTTGTTGGTGTACACTGCTACTAGATAGTCGAGCTGAATTTATTGCAGCCCATTTCTGGCTATGTATATTTAGACTCTGCTCTGTGGGGGACTCAAAGGACACCCAACTTCCTTTACTTCTATTCGTAGAGCTGGCATTCATACATCCAAGGAGGTCTAATTCTTCTGGTGGCGAAGTAAGCCTATCATCAAGTTGCTCTATAATTTTTCACTGCCAGCCTCCATCAGCCTGGGCGACTGTGAAACTTGACATCCACACCGTGCTGTTTGCCACAGTAAAATTCAGCATTGTCTCATTTTTCACATAACCTTTAAATTTGTGAGGGCTCCAAATGGGTGTTCCTATCAAACAAGTTCTGGATGGATCTTGGGGACTGGCCAGGCTAAGGCAAATAAAATCCTGTCCAGTCACATTGGTAAATGTCACCCTTACGTTAGTTCTCTTAGAAAATTGGTGAGCTAGTTGAGGAGATCCTGCAACACTTGTTGACACCATGAGCAAAAGGCATGCAACACACCAGAATGTTTTACCATGCGGACCTTTTTTTAGTGTTGTGGTTTTTTTGGTTTTGGTTGTGGTGTTTTTTTTTTTTTTTTTTTTTTTTTGACTTTTTTTTTTTTTTTTTTTCTGTCTTCTTAGATAGTGTCTATTTAAAAATAAAATTAATTGACAAAGATGCCACACTTTTTTGCATGCTGGGCACTCCTTGGCTTACAGGATCCTGTTCATCATGAAACCTCTTTGTCAGCAATGCATGAGTAAAAACCACCCCAGCTTGGCTCTTACTTGGCAGCTGCTGCAGCCACACAACTTAGTAAGGTATCTTTGGGTTTTCACCAGCTTAAGTCTTTAGTAAATAAATTCCAAGTTGACACTAAACAAGTATTTCACTAAGAGATGATGAAATGTTAAAATTAAAAGCAAGTCAGACTGTAGATGTAATTATACTACATTAGAAATCCCAGTTGTTGGTAATTACAAAGACAGAACATTTGTTTATGCATGCTTTCCTGGGCTTGGAACCAACAGAGTTGACTACATGGAGAGTTGACTAGGGTGAACTCGGAACTCACTCTCTCAGGCAGGAGACTAGTTAAGGAGTGTTACTGATAACAAAGAAGAAAAGTTATACAACATTGATTATTATAAATTACTTTGTTCTCATCTGCTTTTAGCATTTGTCTCTTACAAGTTTTCATCCATTCCTGTAGAAACCCATCTCTTTTTTCCATTCCCCTCTGGCAGCTCCCATCCCTAGTGGTGGTTCAAGTGCATGGGGCAGCCCTTGATGTGGAACACGTGGATGTGCAGGTGGGCAGCAATTCTGGCTGCACACGCTGACACAGTATCAGAGCAGGTCAATCAGGGACAGGATCAGGGCAATCCAGAGGGCAATATACTTATCAATAAAGCTGTTAAAATGCTTGGTCAAGGAACAGCAATGCTGGGCTTCTGGATGCTGTGTCATATAGATGCATTTCACTCTTGGTCATGTGGGCAACCACCAGTTTATTTGTGATCTTGGCAGACCCAAAGCCAAAAGTCAGGGTGTAGAGGCAGAGATGCCTCTCAAAGAGCTGCACAGCAGATTTCTCATAGATCATTGCAGCCAAGGCAATCACGGAGCCAATATGGAGAAAAGGTGAGAGGACACTTGTTCCTCCTACGTGGATCTATTTTTGCCAACTTCAGTTCGTACAGGAGAATATGGTTCCTGCCACAGTACAAAGAGCTGGGAGTATTTTCAACTGAATGTTCAGCATTGGAATCAGAGATTGCTAAAAATGTGGTCTTCCAATCACTGCCAGTAAATGCATGATTATTATGAAGATTTGTACTTTAGTCACATCAATCATGCCGAAGTGCAGTGTTCTTGAGATGTACGTCTGTCAGTGTGTGCAGTAAAACATGAATGTCACAGCAAAACAACAGAAGAACATCCAGTCAGGGTTGGTGTCCAGCTGCACAACAACACAAGTTCCCAAAACCACAAAGACTGTGGACAATGAATCACAGCCATGATTAAAAAGCTCTCCTAACAGAGTGCTGCTATTTGTCCTTCTTGCTTGTTTTCCATCTGTAGCATTCAGGGACTGGAATGCCACAAGCACAAGCAATGAATGTCCAGGAAGGCGCCTGCCCTGTATCTGTTGGGCAGTAACATACTAATAACAGAGATGTAAATATATTTATTAGCAGTCTGATGATGGTGATCAGACTAGGGACAGTCCAGGCTGGAGAACTGATATCTGCAGTATGAATCCAATCTAACATTGTTCAAGCATTTTCAGATTTCAAGCCATGCTCCTTTATTGTGTGGTTTTTCTTTTTGTTTTGTTTGTGGTGGTTTTTTATTTTTTTTTCTTTTTTTTGTTGTTGTTGTTGGTTTTTTTTTTTTTTTGCTTGTTGCAAAATTTTCCATTCATGCTGCTCACACACAGAATTGCACTCTGAACACGACAGGACACGCTACAGGACATGCTATGTTTCCTGTGGGTTCCCACTGTCTTTCTAGTGTAACATCACATATAATTCCAGACCATCGAGTCATGGCGGGGGACGGGTGAATGCGTTGACTGGGGACTGCTTTGTGCAGTTTGTTCTAGCAATTGTTTCATTGGCGTTAACTGGGAGCTGAATGATGTTAACTCTTCCTGATTTTTAGCATTTATTGTAGATAGTTCTTGGTCTTTTTCCAGCAGCAGCTTAGTTGCTGCTTGCGCTCGCTCTTCAGGCGCTGCATCACAGCCTGAATTTGATCAGTCAGTTCTTTTAAACTAGTCGTGGGTTCTGCCGGGGGTTCTGCTCCATCATCGACGTCCTCCTCTAATTCGTCTGGCAGCGGAACAGCGTCTGGGGAATGTGGTCGACAGCAGGGGTCACGGGTTCCCCTCTCTTGGTCGACTGGTATCTCTTGGGGCACAGCCGGGAAAGGGGGGGCACATGGCACATGCGTTGTGGGAGTGGCAGCAGTGCAGGAGTGGCGGTGCCGGGGCCGTGCAGACCCCCGGGGGCCTCTTCCTCCTCATCCTGACTTGCTGTGGGGCAGGGGGCGGCGGCGCTCGGGTGACGGGGATGGTCTGTGGGCCGGGAGCAGCGAGCCGGGCATCGGCCAACGACGGTGCCGGGGCGGTAGAGGCAGTGGGAGGGCACGGCAGGGGCCCCACGGCACCTCCCAAACTTCACAGCATTGGGAGGTTGTAAAACGTCCATTTCCCTGCGCCCAGTTAATCAGCTTTTGCAGTACTTTTTCTGCTACTGTTTTTCCTCTCTCAGAGAGTATAATAATAAGCACCTTCAATGCGGCAGCAAATTCACACTCCATGCTTGCCATTGTCAATGGGGCAGGGAAGGGAGTACTCGAGCCTTCCACCTTTTTTCAAGAAACTGCCCCCTGTTCCCCTTACCAGATCAGCCTCGCACTCTTTGCAAAGACAGCAAGCTTCTGTCTCAAGGCTGATGCATCTCTTGGCAGATCAGCGTCTGACTGCTATTTTCCGGAGGTCTCACCTCAATGCAGCTGCATCTGTTGGTGAGATCAGCGTCCAACTGCTCAGCGTCGCACCGCTAATTTTCTCCTCCAAGTTGTCACCCCAAGGTCCGATGTTCAGTGCCAATTAAAGGTGCTTTTGAAAAAAAACATGGGGAACAGACAGAGTCAAACACCTTCTTCACAGAAGTAGTGGTGATTGCTCATTTTATTGAGGGTACAAAGGGTTCTTTTATACATACATCATTCTCGTGCATAAGCTGTTCACACAGCATTTTACTACATGTCATTGGCTATCTCCTCATGTCCACGAGCTCCAGGCAGCTATACTATTGAATAGTGTTACCTGCATAAGCATTCCTTTGCAGTTACCTGTTTACACTTTGTTGAGAGGCCAACAGCTTGTTCCCAGAGTCTTTGTCTTGGTTCTCAGGCTCAACATCCTCAGCAGTGTTAAAACAACAGAACTTTCCAAGCACTGTAAGGCCTCTCTGTGTCTGTCTCCAAAAATCCTGCTACAGTGAAGGAACAAACATTCGTGCTTCAGCTGATTGTCATCAAAAACAATCCCAAGACGCTCCACAAACTGCAACTGCTCTGTGGTTTGACCCTGTCATCATTTGACCCCTTAATTGGGTTTGACCCCTTCTTGCAATTTCCCCAGAAGACCTCGCTCTGCTTTTTAACCTTCTGTGAGGGAGCTGCGAACTCAGTTCTCCTGGGAGCTTGACCCCTGAGGCAAGAAGGGCAATTACCTGCATCCAAAAGGTTCTGTCAGCCTGACAGGCTCACAGGTATGATCCATCTTTGCCGCTTCTGCTTGCAGTGTTAAGTAGAGTCCCACATTGGAGTGGACTGATTATTCAGTGGGACCTGGATTTGAAAGACCAGTTGCTCAACCTCCAATAGGTTTTCCTTCAAGCACAACAAACTAAAACAGTAACCACACCGCAAGGAACCATGGCAGCAGTCATCTGTAAGGGCAGGGCTCGCTTCTGCTCTCTTGTGGGGTGTGACTTTGCATGCATCTACATACCATTGGCAACTACCAAGGAGCTAGAGTTTCTGCTCCAAAATAATGACAACCTTCAGTTTGCCCTAGAGATCTATCCAGGAAAAATTTCCATCCATATCCTGGCCACAAATTATTTAAAGCAGAACTTCACTTAGTTCCCAAATTCATTCAAGGTAAAACTCCTCTCGAAGCTGTGACAGTCTTTACAGACGGCTCAGGGTCTTCTCATAAGTCAGTCATGACTTGGAAAGACACTAGGACACAGAAGTGGGAGTCTGATGTCCAAGTAGTGGAAGGTTCTCCACAAATTGCTGAGATTGCAGCCCTCGTCATGGCATTAGAGAAGTTCAAAGACCAACCATTTAACCTAATCACAGATTCAGCATATGCAGCTGGTATAGCTATGAGGGCTTAACATGCCTTTTTAAAGGAGGTGTCAAATAGAAACCTTTATAATTTGCTTCCTAAACTGATTTATCTTATCTCCCACAGAAAGCAACCATATCATGTCATGCATGTGACGTCGCACACTGACCTTCCCCGTGCTATCGTGGACGGCAACAAGAGAGCAGACACACTGGCAATGGAGGCACAAACACCAGCCCTCCCAGACACGTTCCAACAAGCCAAGCTCTCCCATCAATTTTATCATGAGATTGTCCCAGCACTAGTGAGGATGTTTCACCTCACCAGGGAACACACCAAAGCTGTGGTAGGATCATGTCTGCAATCATATCTGATGTGTCTGTGTCTGCCAATCATACCAGGTGCCCTTTTTAGACAAAGTCATCAACCCAGGAGGGCTCAAAAGTAATGAACTGTGGCAGACGGATGTTACACATGTTCCATCTTTTGGTACGCAGAAGTATATCCACATGTCAGTAGATACATTCTCAGGCGCAGTTTTCGCCTCAGCACATGTGGGTGAAAGCATCTGCTTTGTTAAAAGACATTTCTTATTGGACTTTGCAACTCTGAGAATTCCCCAGAAAATTAAAACCGACAATGGCCCCGCCTACTCCTCAAAAGAGCTAAAGGCATTCTTCCAAGACTGGGGCTTCAAACATAACAAATGGATACTGTACTCTCCCATAGGCCAATCAGTCGTTGAGAGGACACATCAGACTCTTAAGAGAGTCCTTCACCAACAGCGGGGAGGTACAGAGACACTTCCTCCCATTGAGAAGCTCTGAAAGGCACTTGATGTAATTAACTTTCTAAATTGTTCAAGCACTGAGCCTAATGCCCCCGTCATCAGGAGCTTCTCGAATTCAGCCCGAGCTAAGCTTGAAGAGAAGATGCCTGTGTTGAACAAGGACCCAGAAACACATCAAATATTTAGGCCCTCTTCGGTTGATTACCTGGGGTAGAGGGTACGCATGCATATCCATACCTACAGGCCCTAGGTGGCTTCCCGCAAACAACATCAAACCTTACCTAGGACCCATAGATACTAATAAAGCCAATTCTGAGCAAAATACGAAGTCAACAAAGGTGCAGCAGACAGTCGCTTGGAAGAGGAGGAGAAGATGGCCAGTCCCACAAAGGACAGCTCAGTGTCCTGTGACCAGACAACAGCCAACGCAAGCAAGGCCTACTGGATGTAACAAAAACTAAGAAAATAAGTGATTTCTTTCCTTACCCTTTGTCCCTTACCCTTATTTCCTTACCCTCTCCCACAAAATCCTTTTACCCAAGCTATGTTGTAAACTTTATTTAAAAATATCTCTTCTATTTGTTAAACTACTAAATTGTTGGTTTTTATTGATATAGAACACTGACCCACCGTCCTACAAAAAGAGACAAATTATGGAGACAAGACATATTCTCCTGCTGATTGATTTTATCATCACCACCCAGACCGTGGTCCGGGCAATAGAACACCCAGAAACAGATGCTGCTGTGCAGAAAGTGCTGAGATACTCTATTGCCCAGCATGACAAAAGTAATTACCATCTGCTCCCAAGCCAAATCGTAAAGGTCATAAAGGCAGAAAAGCAAGTTGCAGGAGGAATCAAATATAACATAGTGGTGAAATGAAAACAAGATAACAAGTATGAACTATGGAACTTAGTGGTATTTAATACACCATGGAAGAACTCAATACAAATATTAAAAGACCAATGCCAAAAGAGTGAGCCCCCAACCAACACTCCTGATCCGAAAAAGACTGATACAACCACTCAAAAACCTCTAACAACTAACTTTAGACATAAAAGTGAAGACCAAGTCACAGAACAGATGGCTGCTGAAAAAAATTATAAAACTCCTTTTTTCTTTTATATTACTGTAACCATTCTTTTACTGCCTTTATCCATCTATCTTTATCATTTATATCACCACAAGCATGTTATTAACGCTGTCTTTTCAGTTTTTCCACAGGGAGGGGAGAACAAACTAGACAAAGACAGTAAAGGATCAGAGGACGATCCAAATAACCTTCCAAACACCCCCCCTTGAAGGGACAGCAGTTTAAATTTCTTTTATCTTACCCCCCTCAAAAACTTCCCCAGATACCTCTTTCCCGTACCCTTTCTATTCCTAAAGTTCCTTAGTGCCTAAATAATATATTGATAGTTTAAACTAGGTTGTCTTTTTAGAAGCAAACCCCAAAGGACCCCTCTGAGATGAGAGGCAGTTACCGTGTCACAGTGATGCGGATGCTCCTCACACTCCTCATGCTCCTCAACATCAAAGCATGGAAGATCGGACAACCACCAGAAAATGGGTGGGTTACACTTGCCAAGACCCTCCGGCAAGACAATTTGTGCCTGTCCATGGGCTCCGTCAGCAGTCCCCTGCCGTCGTGCCTGGTAGGAATCCCATTCAGAATCAATGAGCCATCACCTCTGCATCCCTTTGCAGGGAACTGGCCTGCCCTGTCCACCGCAGAGAAAGGACCAGCCCGAGAAGCCTGGGAACAGTGGGTGAAGCTCATACCCAAAGCTACAACAGACGCTCACAAAGAAAACCCAGTAGGAAACTCTGAGTCCCAAGAGCTTGTTCTGCTTGTCTCAGCAAAAGCTAGTTATTGTTTTAATTTTTATTTTCAAAATACGGCCTCTAGTTACAAAAATCAAAGTAAACCCCTAAACAAAATTTTGAATTCGGTCAACTAGTGCAACTACACAACAAAAAATTCCATTTCACACTTCTGGCTTCTTTATTCCCAGGGCACTTCCCAAGGACATGTTCCTAATTTGCGGTGACAGGGTGTGGGCAGGGATCCCTTCCCGCATCCAAGGAGGTCCATGCACCTTTGGCCGACTTACAACACTCACCCCAAATATTACTCTCTTACAAGAATGGAAACAAAAGGATAAATTTGCCCGTCCAAAAAGACCCTATACCCAATTTGACAAAAATTTTGATGCCACCCTTTTTGATTGGTGTCCTTGGGTGACTTTATGATGCTTGTATCCCCAATCATCTCCTCTGTTTGTGCTGTATATTGAGTTCTGTGCCTTTAAGACTGGTTCTAAGATAAAGGAGAAGTGCGGAGTTTGTTTTGAGAAAACTGGCTGACTCCTACACATTCTTCTCTGGATGGGGTGATCAGCAGAGATTTTTTTTTGCTTTTAGTTAGTTTCAGCTAGCGAGGGCAAAGAAGTTCCCTGGACTGGCTTTTTTCCTTTTTCTTGGAACTGTTTAAACCTGCTCTGGACTGAAAACACAGTGGATCACTGGGGGCTTGCACCTGCAGCCCACCAAGGCCTGGAGCTCGGCATTTTCCAGTAGCACCAGAGGGACTGGGACTGATGAGAGACTGAGAGAGAGCCGAGCTACACCCATGGCAAGAACTTTCTCAATTTTCCATCTCACTCCAGAAGGAGAGGTTTTATTGTTTCATATTATTCATTCGTTGTACTTGTATGTACTTTGTTTGTCTAGTAAAATAGTTTTTTCCACTTCTCTCCAAAGACTTTTTTACCAGACCGGTTGGAGGAGGGGACACTTGGGTTTGCTTCCCAGAGGGATCCTATTCAGGGGTTTTCTCCCAAATTTGTCCCTAAACCAGGACAGAGTGATTGAGACCAAATGGACAGAGATGAAATGAGGCACAATGAAAAGGACCAAAACTTGCCAAAATAACTCCAATTCAAATGCTGCAATCAGGCAAGAAGTGGAAATAAAGGAAGGAAGGAGAGAAAATTAAATTGAGGAAATGCAAGCTTAAAATGAAAAAGCAAAAAATGTTTAAAGCATGTGAAAAGCAAAAAGTGAATGGGATGACAAGAAGTGCAGGGAAAGGGATTGAAGCTTGCCCAATTAATCTTCCTTGAAACCTTGAAAACAGGGAACAAAGTCTAACAAATGCTCAGGAAAGGAGATATTGTGAGAAACAGTGCTAATGAAAACAACCGAGATAATGTGGAACCAGAGTGATTGAGACCAAATAGACAAAGATGAAATGAAGGTTACTGAAATGGGCCAACACTTGCCAAATATACTCCAACTCAAATTCTGCAATTAGTCAAGAAATGGAAATAAATGATGGAGAGGAAAAAATGTAAACCATGAAAATTTAAAATGAAAAAGAGAAAACTTTGAAAGTATGTGAAAAGAAAAAAGTTAATGGTATGAGAAAAAGTGATGGAAAAGGGATGGAATCTATCCACATTAATGTTCATTGACATTGCAATATTGCATTCCCTTTCCCGAAAGGAAAGTGTTCCTTTCGGGAAAGGGAATGAAAACATGAAAACAGGGAACAAAGTGTAACAAATGATGAGGAAAGGAGATGTGAGGAGAAACAATGTGAATGAAAAAAACCGAGATAATTTGGAACCAGAGTATTGTGGCCAAATGGACTGAGATTAAATGAGGAGCACTGAAAAGGACCAACACTTGCCAAACATACTCCAATTCAAATGCTGTAATCAGGCAAGAAATGAAAATAAGTGAAGGAGAGGAAAAGAAATGGAAGAAATGCAAACTTAAAATGAAAAAAGGAAAAATTTTGAAAGCACGTGAAAAGCACAAAGTGGATGGTATGACAAGAGGTACACGGAAAGGGACAGAAGCTTGCCCAATTAATCTTCATTGAAATGGCAAGATTTCATTCACTTCGGAAAGTCTTCCTTTTGGGAAAGGGAATGAAATCTTGAAAATAGGGAACAAAGTCTAACAAATGCTCAGGAAAGGAGATATGATGAGAAACAGTGTGAATGAAAACAACCGAGAATATTTGGAACCGGTGTGACTGAGACCAAATGGACTGAGCTGAAATGAGGGGCACTGAAAATAACCAACTTTTGCCAAAATACTCCAATTCAAATGCTAACATCAGGCAAGAAATGAAAATAAAAGAAGGAACTTGAGGTTCCTTAAGCATGGTCTCCACGCTCGCCCCGGCTAGCTCAGGCACCGTGGTGTGGAAAGGTGCGGACAGCTGGCCGTGCCAGCTAACCCGATCCTGTGGGGCCTTGGATCCCACACGACCTCAGCAGCAGGCACAGGTGGTGCAAGGCAACAACGGTGGAGATAGAAATGCAGACTCTGCTGAACGGGTCACAAGATTTAATTGGAGCCCCGGCGTGGGACCTCCTGACCTCCAGGTAACTGCCCAGGCAGAGACCCCCAGGCTGCTTGCCAGCAGCTTTTATCTGGGGGTGGAACCAGGAGAAGAGGCAGTGGGTGAGCAAATCAGGGATCACTGGGGAGGGGTCACATGGATAAATGATATTTTCATAAACCAAACATAAATGATGAGAAGGGACTCCCTCTGGATCTGACCTATCACTTGATACCCTTGGAATAACTTTCTAGCTCCAGGGGAAGGCCCCTAGATGACAGGCAGACCCCAGAGAAGGGGGAGTGGGGGACTGAGATATAACAGTTGGAGGGGAGAAGAGCAGGGAAAGTTCATTAGGGGGAACAAACCGGGATACATAGAACGAACCATAAATTAATAGCACATACAATAAAACCAAAACCAAATCCCACACCACTACAGAGCTCCCCACCAGCTCTTTTAAGATGGTCCTGAGTTTAGACCAGGCTCCCTTGGAGAAGGAGTTCCAATTACGATAATGCATAAGAAAAAGAAGCTAGCAAAAGGAGGCATTCATAAAAGCTCCCATTGGAGTGCCAGCTAAAGGCAAAGGTGCCTGCAAAACATCTTGTGCACAAGAACCGTGTGGGAAAACAGACTGTGTAAGTACCATGGGGTTGGGCAGGGGGGCAGCTGTATGTTTGTGTGTGTGCAGAATATCTAAAATGGGGACTGGTAGCCCAGACCCCTAAAGCAAATGCGAACCTCCTAGTACCACGTTTTCAGCTCTCTGTGAGGAGACTGGCTGGGAAAGGAGGGAAGAGAAAAGAGAGAATGAGTGAGGTTTCCTGGGAGGGACTGGCAGGAAGGGTCCCAGCCCGAGAACCGAGGGGAAGGTCCTCGAGGAGAAGGGATCAATCTGATCGCTGGGTGAGGTGAATAAGGAGGGAGCAATTGAGTCAAGTTCATATTTCTTTCAGAAGAAAATAGTTGGCAACTTTAGTAGTAGACTAAAAGGGATTGCGAGGGGAAGTGGCTAGGAGGATATAGTCAGGGAAGACAGATTGGGAGAAAGATTGGAATTAGGCATGAGACAAACTCTTGGTAAAAAACAAGATAGTGCAACAGAATAATAAGTGAGAGGACTGAACCACAAAGTGAGTGAGGGAGACCAAGATTCTCCTGGTACCAGTGGCTTCTTGATTTGTTGCCACCAAAAATGAGTCCGAGAAAGAGTAACTCCTTAGACCCAGGAGCTGCGAATTATGAAGGAAATTCACAAGAGCCTCGTATACCTGGGAACTGTGAGGGGGGTTCTCAGAAGGGGAGCATCCCTCAGGACAGTCCACTGGGGATGATGTTATGATACTGGGATGCATGGGAATCCTGAAGAGGAAAAAGTAAGCAGAAAATGATTAATTATTGTATGTTTGAAAGGACAAAGGAAATGATTGGGAAAGATAATTTATATTGGCCAAAGTTTGGACCATTTGGAGATTTGATTTACCAGGCTTTGAATTTGTATGTGAATTCAAGCAAACCTTTTAGTCCAGAAGAAAGCGACTATGCTGCTCTGTGGCTTCCCAGGGGAAAGGGTGAATTTGTCACTCGAAGGCAGGGAATCAAGGGTTTTCCATTCTATCCTTTAGAAACTAGACAGCAAGCAGCCAACAAAGACAGACACAAACCCTAGGATCCGTTAGATGACCTCCCACCCCCTTATAGGCAACCTCATCAGCCCGTTCAACCCCAAGCCCCCAAGGGTCCTCCTGTAAATGCAAACACACCTCCTATTCAGGAGGAGCCAGTAGCACATAGAACTAGAGGGGAGCGGATGGGGAGAAGTGATGATGGGGAAGGGGAAGCAAAAATGGAAGATGGACTATAACCGCTTAGAAAAGTTCCAATGGCAAACCCAGAACAGAGACTTATTGGTGATGTGAGTGTTCCCCTGAACACAGGGGATGTTAGGGAGTTTAAGAAGCAGATGGGCAGGCTGCTAGAGGATCCTCTTGGAGTGGCAGAGAGATTAGATCAGTTCTTGGGGCCGAATATATACAGCTGGGTGGAACTGCAGTCTATCTTAGGAATCTTGTTTACCATGGAAGAAAGAGAAATGATTAGACATTCAGGAATGAGGGTTTGGGATAGAGAATGTCAGGGGCCAGACCAGGGGGATCAGAAATAGCCTATGCCAGATCCAGGTTGGAATAATCACAATGAAAGGCACAGGCAGAATAGGAGTGATCTCCGGTGGATGATTATCCAAGTAATCCGGGAAGCAGTGCCCAAGGGGCAGAATATAAGGAAAGCTCTAAGTGAGTACCAAGGGAAGGGTGAACCCCTGGCACACTGGTTAGAAAGACTAAGAAAAGCCTTGCAGTTATATTCATGTGTAGACTCCGACACTGCAGCAGGACAGGTCCATTTGAAAACACAGTTTGTAGCTAAGGCCTGAGGCACATCAGGAAGAAGCTGGAAAAAGTAGAAAATTGGCAGGATAGAGGGCTTCATGAATTGTTAAGAGAAGCACAGAAAGTGTATGTGAGAAGAGATGAGGAGAGGCAAAAGACAAAACACAGATTTTAATGGCATCAGTCAAGGAAACACAGACAACCATGAATACAGAGAAGCGCTCAGGAAAGAACAAACAACAGAAAAAGGAAGGTCCCACCTCTGGGGATATGAGACCCACGTGTTTTTCCTGTCACCAGAAAGGACACTTACAAACTTCTTGTCCTACCTCCAGAAGTACAGGTCTCACTTTTTTTTTATTGCCACAAAAAGGGATATCTACAAAAATTCTGTAAAAAGAGGCATCAAGATGAAAAAATGTTTCAAGAAGACTAGCGGGGTCAGGAGCTCTATTTAATGAGGACCAAAAACATAGAAGAGCCCTTGATAAAACTGAAAATAGGTCCTCAAAATGAAAAAATCACATTTTTGGTGGACACAGAAGCTACTAGGTCGACAGTAAGAAAACTACCGCAAGGATGTGAAGTAAGTTCTGAACGTGTCCCAGTAATTGGGGTTAAAGGAGAAGTTTTTCAGGCTCCTGTAATTAAAAATGTGCAGATTGAATCAGATAAAAAATTTGGACTGAATGATTTGGTACTAATATCAGAGGCTGAAAATAATTTATTAGGAAGGGACTTAATAATACCCTTGGGTATTAAAATAACACCCTCTGAAGGAAAACATAAAATCTATTCTTTAAGTGAAGAAGATAATTTGAGATTAGCGACACTGTGTGGTATACTGGTGAAGTAGGAAAATTAAACATTCAGCCCATTAGCATTGAAATACAGAACCCAGAAATCCCCATTTGAGTAAAACAATATCCGATATCACTGGAAGGTCGGAAGGGATTGAAACCGGTGGTTGAGAATTGAGTACATCAGGGGGTGTTGGAGTCCTGTGTGTCACCACATAATACCCCCATCCTGCCGGTAAAGAAGCCTGATGGTAGCTACCGACTAGTGCAGGATATGAGAGCGGTAAATCAAAGAACCATTACCCGCTTTCCAGGAGTAGCTAAGCCAGATACCTCCTAATTACATTTGGTACAGTGTTGTGGATTTAAAGGATGCCTTTTGAACTTGCCCTCTGGATGAGGGCAGTAGGGATTGCCTTTGAGTGGGAGGACCCAGATTCAGGTAGGAGAGAACAATTAAGGTGAACGGTGGTACAGCAAGGTTTTACAGAGGCACCAAATCTTTTTGGGAGGGCGTTAGAAAATCTTTGGAAGTCCTTTGAGTTACCCAAAGGAATTAAGCTGCTACAGTATGTAGATGATTTGTTAGTAGCAGGAGAAACTGAAGAGGAAATGACAAAGGGTACTTTTAAGCTTCTAAATTTTCTGTGAGAAAACAGGCTGAAGATATCAAAGTCAAAATTGCAGTTTGTAGAGTCAGAAGTGCAGTGTTTAGGTCATAGGATTAGTAAGCAAAAGAAAAAGCTAGACCCTGAAAGTGTTTTAGGAGTATTGAACATGGGACCCCCAAAGTCTAAAAGAGAAATAGAGCAGGTTTTGAGTCTTTGGGGCTTTGTAGGCAGTAGATAGAAGGGTTTAATAGAAAAGTAAAAATTCTATATGAGAAATTAACTACCAATTGTTTGAAATGGAGTGAAATGGATCAGGAAATTTTTGAGCAAGTTAAAGAAGCCCTACTGAAAGCTCCTGTACTGAGTCTTCCCAATTTAGACAAGCCTTTTCATTTATTTGTTAATACAGTTAATCAAACGGCTCATGAAGTATTGTCACAAGGTTGGGCAGGAAGCCAAAATCCAGTAGGATATTATTCCTAATGATTGGATCCAGTTAGTAAGAGTTGGCCAACATGCCTGCAAGCTCTGGTAGTCACTGCTGTGTTAGTAGAAGAAGTCCGAAAAGTAACCATTGCGGCATCACTGGAAGTGTACACCCCAAATGATATAAGTGATATCCTTGCTAAAGAGGCCAAAACATATTTAACTGATAGCAGAATATTAAAATATGAGGCTATCTTGATAGCCTCCCCTGAATTAGAGCTGAAAATGACAAATATACAAAGCCCTGCTCAGTTCCTTCATGACGACCCAGGGGAAGAGCTAATACATGATTGCACAGAGGTCACAGAGTTACAAACAAAAATATGCCCAGATTTGAGACAACAAGAATTGAAAACAGGAAAAAAATTATTTATAATTGGATCATCCCCAGTGGTAGACAGAAGAAAGAAATGTGGGTATGTCATAATTCATGGAGAAAAACTGGAAGTAAACGAATCTGGTCCCCTTAGTCCGTCCTGGTCAGCACAAGCCTGTGAACTCTATGCATTATTCTGTGCATTGCTGTTATTAAAGGATTGAGAAGGGACTATATACAGCAACTCAAAATATGCCTTTGGGGTAGTGCACACATTTAGGAAAATTTGGAAAGTAAGGGGACTTATAAACACTCAAAGAAAAGGATTAGTGCACCAAGGATTAATAATTCAAATTCTTATAGCTTTGAAGAGCCCAAAAAAGATAGCAGTGGTTCATGTGAAAGGCCACCAAAGGGGGAGAGACATTAAAACAAGACTAAACAATTTGGCTGATGATGGGCAGCTAAGAAAGGAGCCCCAAGAGACAAAAGCAATGTAATTATGACTTTTCAGGAAGCAGGAACACAAAATCAAACACCTTACTTTACTTTAGCAGAAGTAGAAGCCATGAAAAACCTAGGAGCAACTTTAAAAGAGAGACAATGAATTCTCCCTGACAAAACCACAGTTGAAACGGCAGAAAAAGGTTAGACTCATGCTTCAAGGGTAAAAGGACCTATACCAAATAAAGATTTGAAAATTATTTTGACACCAGGAGACCTGAAAGTAAAAAATAAAAAATACTTAAATTTGATTAAACCTTTTTCTTGAAGTCCAAAATACAGTTTAAAGTAAAACTGTAATTAATCCACCACATGGCTGAAGAGAGCATTTGGTGCCCAGAGGCTATGGCCCATATGGAAAAGAGTTTTCGGCTGTGGATTTCACATCATGCTGCAATACATTTGGTGTGCCACCCACATATTGAAAGAATAACCCAGCCCCAGGAGATTCAAGATATCCTTAGTACAGAAAGGTCAGAAGCTGCCATCCCGCAGAGAGAAGTTTCCATGTTTCAGCAAGGTTGCTGCAAACACGGTCATCAGTGTGAGCGGTGTAAAGCCGTGACCACGAAGTGGCTGAGACAAAGACACTGGCACAGAACAACTGTACCTTGGGGCCAAAGAGAAGTAGCTTTTATGATTATTTGTATACGATGTTTTAGTAGAGTAGAGCGAGACTTTAGAATGTACAATTGGGTTTTAGCACAGATCAACATTGATACTTATTTGGAACAATTTAGGATAAAAGATCAAGTACAAAGAGCATTTATTTATTTAGCATATCCTGTGGAAGGATTAGTGGCTTTGAGAATAGTACAAGAACAACAAAAGATAATAGCAGAAAAATGTGGATATAGTAGGATACCCAGAAACAACAGGAAAAAAAAAAAAATCTTGCTTAACTTGTCCAAACTATAGAACTCCTTCGATCATTAACCATTAAAGATCTGTGTTCTGCAATTCCACACTAACTTTAATTTATTAGAAAATTAGGCATTCTGGATTGGCTGTTGACAGGAACTCCATTGAGTTCGGAGGCAGAGCAATGCCAATGGGAAGGGATTATACACTTCCTTGATCAATGGGAACAGCCTAAACAGATTGAAAATCTTTTAAGAGGCCCTCAGTGACTAACACTAACAGATTTCATTGAGGAATGACAATTCCAGAACTAGAGACTGGTAACACCTGTTACTAAAAGGGTCCAAGAACAAGTAACACACTGGGAGTGTACTAAGCATGGCTTAGTGTGTCGCCCATGGGTTTGTGTTATTTGTGCGCTTTGCCTTAATTTGTGGTGGAGAATAACAAGAGCAGAAGAAAGAGAGAGACAATTGATTTAACTTGCTTAGATGGTGTGCATAAACAGTTAACTTTAAAAAGCTTTTCCAGTGGAATTTTTGGAACACCTTTGAGATATGAAGATGGAACCTTTTATACAGCAGTTCAATGAATAGAAAATTTAGACAAATGAGTTTTTACTATATTAGCTTTTGAGAGGGTAAGAGAGCAAACAATTCATAAGATTATAGATCAGTGTATCATAGATCAGTTGCTGTGGAGAAGGAATTTGTGTGCCACGTTATAGACACATTTCTTACGTGAGTTGGCATTGCAAATGTGCCTATTGGTGGGGATGAAGACTTAATAATAATCCTCGACATCAGAGCAGAAAGCGACCAACAAATCAGGTTGTTAACTGAAGTAGTGAAAAAGCAAATCTTTATGTGGTTGGCACATCTCCAAAGCTTTGGTGGTTTAGAATAAAAGAAGAAACAGCTGACTAACGCAGAGAGAGAGAGAGAGGGCAGTGCTGTGAGAACTGTGAGTAATCTGTGCCGTCCTTGAAACAAACATGAGGCCAAGGGTACCAGTGAGACCAAATGCACCAGTGACTAGATCCCAGGATATAAACTTTGCTGCCAAGAATCCTGACATCTTGGCCCTTGGCTGCAACCCAAAAAGCCTTGAAGACAGTAGAAAGTCAAAACTCTTGAGGATTATTTTCACTGTGTTTGTCGTGATGCCCTTGGCAACTGGCCAAAACTATGGAGCCACTCTGGACAGAATCCATGAGAGAAGGGAATGAGCAATGCAGGAAAAAACAATAATTAAACAAGCAGCACAAGAGTGGGCAATGAGAACAATTGATGCAAAACCAAAGTCCCAATAATTTTGATCCCTGTAATAAATGCCATCAGTCCATGGTGGTCAAGGACAAGATGGAATTTGTGTTCATGGCACATCCACATGTTAGTGCTGCCTGCTACGATCACAGCAATTTTATAGATGCTTGTGTTAAAAATAGAAAAATGGATTGGGTAGGGAAAAAATTATGATTTACTTGACCAGCTCCTTATCCTTATAGGGACCAAATCTGTCCTCATTATGAATTTATTTTGCTGTTGTTTTGAGAAAGATGAGAATGGGAATGATCCAAGTATAGGAGGTACAGCACTAAGGAAAAAAAAAAAAAAAAAAAAAATAAAACGTAAAAAAGCCATAGGGACAGAATTAAAGGATCTGGATAAGCTGTATGAACAATTCAAACAGCAGTATAGCCACTGGGATTTGACAACCTCAACTAAGAAATTTTTTGTAGATTTGATGCAAGAAATTGCTACAGAATTAGGATTATCCAAATGCTGGATCTGTGGGGGACTTGGAATGGCTGAAAGATGGCTGTGGAGAGGTGACAGTCTAACTCCAGAACAATTTTTCAAATGGAATCATACTCAAATTTCTAAGACATTAAAACTACATCAAGGATGGATTTTGAGTCATCAAGTAATTGGAACAGTCTGTATGACTTGAGAAGGAAGGAAATATAAAGAGGTTCTAGGATATACTCCTTGTATATCTACCTTAGTAGTTAATTTGAATAATAAAACTAAGACCTGGCAACCAAAAACTTTTACTGTGTACTGGGGAATAACAAAGGAAATGAATTGTGAGTGGAATAATCAAATTCATTTGTGCTGGCATAAAAGTCCTGGAGGTAACCCCACCAATCAAAAAAAAAAAAAAAAAAAAAAAAAAAAGACAAAAAACCTTTTTGGAAAAAAACAGAAAAAACAGAGAGTAAATAGAAAGCCCCTGATGGAATATATATATTGGATTTGTGGGCAATGAGCATAGAGTGAATTACCTCAAAAGTGGGAGGCAACCTGTACCTTAGGAGTTATACGACCCTCCTTCTTCGTCATACCAAGGTCTAGGAGCAATATGCTGGGAACACCACTTGATGAGACTCTAGAAAGGAATAAAAGAGATTTAAACCTTGACTTCCCAAAGGCAGGGGGAAACCAGGAATGGGGGGAAGTCAAATGGCCTGCAGAAAGAATCATAACATATTATGATCCAGCAACTTGGGCTGAGGATGGATCTTGGGGATATAGGACCCCAATTTATCTATTGAATCCGTTGATAAGATTCCAGGTGGTAGTAGAGGTTGTATTAAACCATACTTCTGATGCCCTGAAGTTACTGGCCAAGCAGCAATCACAAATGTGAGCATTTGTATATCAAACCAGAATTGCCCTAGATTATCTGTTGGCTGAAGAGGGGGGAGTTTGAGGAAGATTTAAGGAATCTGAGTGCTGTGTGGAGAGAGATGATCATGGGGAAGCCATCACAAAACTTGCTGAAGAAATTAAAAGGGTGGCACACATACCTGTTCAAAAGTGGAATTCTATTCTAAAAACGGATTGGTGGGATAACCTCTTTGGAGGAGCCTGGTGGAAGAAGGTGGGATTTATGCTGTTGTGTTCTGGATTAGGATTGCATGATTCCATGTCTTATTAGACTAATCCACGCAGTGAAAAAAGGAAGGCAAATGACAGCAATGCCCATTGATCCAGAATTGGCAGCAAAAGGGAAACCAAATTCTTTGATGATATTAAAAGCTAAACTTACTCACACTCAAAAGGAAGGAGCCAAAGAGATGTTCACTGAACAGAAAGAGACTACTCTAGCACAAGAGATGTTAACCAAATTTGAGAAGGAATGTGAAAAGCTTGATGCAGCACGGGAGATGTTAGAAAAATTAGAGGCTGAAATGAGAGAGCGTGAAAACCTGCATTATTTGGAATATAGAAGAAATTGAGATTCAGTTTTAATTAAAAATTAAAAATTAATCAATAGGATTAAAAAGAGAATTGTTGGAAATTGTAATAAATGAAAATGATTCATGCTAATTGTAACTATGTTAATATTTTAGAAATATATATTTTAGAAAATACTTGTGAAAAGTAATAAAGGGAAAAGTACATGTGATTGTGTTACAAAGCAGATGGGTCCCTTGGCAGATGCTTCATGAGAAAAATGAGATACAGGATGCAGTTTGAGGTAAGCAAAGTTTCTAAGCTGGATTGGCCAAAGCTGGGACTACTCCAAGGTAGGGAGATGGGCCCTTTGCAGATGCTATGGGACACAGGATGTCTTAAGATAGAACTGGCCTTGAGGTGGACAAAGCTGGGACTGTTCCAGGTTTGGGAGTTTGGGTGGTGGTTTGATCCATGAAATAATTACTTTTTGAAACATAATGCTTTGTTATGTATAACACAAAACTTAGAGCGCACACGCAATCAGTAAGGTTATTCATAGGACGAGAGGAAGATGATGAGCCTTCATCTGAAGAAGACCACCAAAAAGCCAAGAAGACCCCCTAACAAAAAGTGGAGCATGCACTATGTAGTATAGTTACGTAGATTTTACAAATTAAAAATAGAAGTTTTATGAGAAATATTAATGAATATATATTAGCATACAGTATATGAGTTTAAGTTGGATTACTTTGTTTCGCACGTGAGGTAGGGTGAGAAACCCCCCTCCAGACCCCAGTTGGTTTTGCTTATGCTTTATCCAAAGAGGACTTATCTTTAATTAATCACTGTCAATTTTTTTTTGTATATGCTTGATTATAAAATGTTACTTAAATAAAATTGCATGGCTGCTAAATTCAACTTTGTTGCTTATTAAATTAGACATATAGAGCTTCATTTAAAACCCTTCCTTCCTTCCTTCCTTCCTTCCTTCCTTCCTTCCTTCCTTCCTTCCTTCCTTCCTTCCTTCCTTCCTTCCTTCCTTCCTTCCTTCC
>JANEHK010000292.1:3951-32944 GCA_025960845.1 Tachycineta bicolor | reverse complement strand
CCCTCTCCCTCTCCCTCTCCCTCTCCCTCTCCCTCTCCCTCTCCCTCTCCCTCTCTTTCTCCCTGGCTTAGTCAGCTACTTCTTCTTTTAGTCTAAACCAGCAAAGCTCTGGAGATGTGCCAACCACAATAAGATTTGATTTTCACTGCTTCAGGTAACAACCTGATTTGTTGGTAGATTTTGTTCCGATGTTGGGTAGTATTATTAAGTCTTCATCACCACCAATAGGCACACTCACAATGCCAATTCACATCAGAAATGTGTCTATAGCGTGGCACACAAATTCCTTCTCCACAGCAACTGTTAATTATGATACACTGGTCTATAATATTATGAATTGTTTGCTCTCTTACCTGCTCAAAAGCTAATATAGTAAAAACTCATTGGTCTAAATTTTCTATTATTTGGACCATTGCATAAAAAGTTCCATCTTCATATCTCAAAAGTGTTCAAAAAAAACCCCTGGAATATTCTTTTTAAAGTTAACTGTTCACGCACACAATCTAAGCAAGTTAAACAAATCAATAGTCTCTCTCTTTCTTCTGCTCTAGTTATTCTCCACCACAAATTAAGGCAAAGCGCACAAATAACACAAACCCATGGGTGACACTCTAAGCCATGCTTAGTACACTCCCAGTGTGTTACTTGTTCTTGGACTCTTTTAGTAATGGGTGTTACCAGTCTCTTTTCTGGAATTGTCGTTCCTCAATGAAATCTGTTAGTCACTGAGGGCCTCTTAAAGGATTTTCAATTTTTTCCGGCTGTTCCCATTGATCAAGGAAGTGTCTAATCCCTTCCCACCAGTGTTCTTCTGATTCCAAACTCAGTGGAGTTGCCGTCAACAGCCAGTCCAGAATGCCTGATTTTTCTCATAAATTGAAGTTAGTTGCAATTACGAAACACAAACCATTAATCTTTAACTACCAAAGGAGTTTTATAACCTGAACTGGTTAAGCAAGACAATTTATCTTTTTCTGTTGTTTCTGGGTATCCTACTATATCCACATCTTACTTTTATTATCCTTTGTTGTTCTTGCAGTGTTCTCAAAGCCACTAATCGTTCAATGTGATATGCTAAATAAATAAATGCTCTTTGTACTTGATCTTCTATTATACAAGTATCAATGTTGATCTGTGCTAAAACCCAGTTGTGCATTCTAAAGTCTCGCTCTACTCTACTAAAACATCGTATACAATGAATCATAAAAGCTACATCTCTTTGGTCCCAAGGTACAGTTGTTCTGTGCCAATGTCTTTGTTTCAGCCACTTCATGGTCACTGCTTTACACCGCTCACACTGATGACCGTGTTTGCAGCAACCTTGCTGAAACATGGAAACTTCTCTCTGCGGGATGGCAGCTTCTGACCTTTCTGTACTCAGGATATCTTGAATATCCTGGGGCTGGGTTATTCTTTCAATATGTGGGTGGCACACCAAATGTATTGCAGCATTATATGAAATCCACTGCCAAAAACGATTTTCCATAAGAGCTATAGCCTCTGGGCACGAAATGTTCTCTTCACCCATGTTGTGGATAAACTACAGTTTTAATTTAAACTGTATTTTGGACCTCAATAAAAAGTTTAATCAATTTTAAGTCTTTTTTTTCATTTTACTTTCAGGTCTCCTGGTGTCGAAATAATATTCAAATCTTTATTTGGTATAGGTCCTTTTGCCCTTGAAGCATGAGTCTATCCTTTTTCTGCCATTCAAACTGTGGTTTTGTCAGGGAGAATTCATTGTCCCTCTTTTAGAGTTGCTCCTAGGTTTTTCATGGCTTCTACTTCTGCTAAAGAAAAGTATGGTATTTGATTTTGTGTTCCTGCTTCCTGAAAAGTCATAATTACATTGCTGTTTTCCCTCAGGGCAGCTTTCTTAGCTTCATCATCAGCCAAATTGTTCCTTTTTCTTTTCATGTTTCTCCCCCTCTGGTGTCCTTTCACATGAACCACTGCTATCTTTTTTTGACTCTTCAAAGATTTAAGAATTTGAATTATCCATCCTTGGTGCACTAATCCTTTTCTTTGAGTGTTTGTAAGTCTCCTTTCTTTCCAAATTTTTCTAAATGTATGCACTATCCCAAAGGTATATTTTGAGTTGCTGTATATGGTCCCTCCTCGATCCTTTAATAACAGCAATGCACAGAAGAATGCAGAGAGTTCACAGGCTTGTGCTGACCAGGATGGGCTAAGGGGACCAGATTCTTTTACTTCAAGTTTTTTTCCATGAATTATGGCATACCCAGATTTCGTTCTTCCGTCTACCACTTCGGATGATCCATCTATAAACAATTTTTCTCCTGTTTTTAATTCTTGTTCTCTTAAATCTGGGCATTTTTTTTTGTAACTCTATGACCTCTGTGCAATCATACATTATTCATGTATTAATTGTGTGTTAATCATGTATTAAATCAAGACAGCCTCATATTTTAATATTCTTCTATCAGTTAACCATTTTTCAGCCTTTTTAGCAATAATTCCCCTAATATTGTGGGGTGTGTACACTTCCAGTGGTGCCCCAAATGTTACTTTTCAGGCTTCTTCTACTGACACAGCAGTGACTACTAGAGCTTGCAGGCATGTTGACCAACTCTTACCTGTTAGATCCAATCATTTGGAGTAATACCTTACTGGCTTTTGGCTTCCTGCCCAATCTTGAATCAATACTTCATAAGCCATTTGATCAACTGTATTAACAAATAATTGAAAAGTCTTGTCTATATTGGGAAGACTCATACAGGAGCTTGCAGTAGGGCTTCTTTAACTTGCTCCAAGTTTTCCTGATCCCTTTCAGTCCATTTCAAGCAATTGGTAGTTAATTTCTCATATAGTAATTTTACTTTTCTGTTGAACACTTCTATCTCTTGCCTAAAATAACCTCAAAGACTACAAAACTGCTTTATTTCTCTTTCAGACTTTGGGGGTCCCATGTTCAATATTCCTGAAATCCTTTCAGGGTCTAGATTTTGCTTAATAATCCAGTGATCTAAACACCACACTTCTGACTCTACAAACTGCAATTTTGACTTTGATATCTTCAGCCCGTTTTCTCCCAGAAAATTTAGAAGCTTAATAGTACGATTTCTCTTCAGTTTCTCTTGCTACTAACAAATCATCTACATACTGTAGCAGCTTAATTCCTTTGGGTAACTCAAAGGACTTCCAAAGATTTTCTCATGCCCTCCCAAAAAGATTTGTTGCCTCTGTAAAACCTTGCGGTAGCACCGTTCACCTTAATTGTTCTCTCCTACCTGTATCTGGGTCCTCCTACTCAAAGGCAATCCCTACTGCCCTCATCCAGAGGGCAAGTTCAAAAGGCATCCTTTAAATCCACGACACTGTGCCAAATGTAATTAGGAGGTATCTGGCTTAGCTACTCCTGGAAAGCGGGTAATGGTTCTTTAAATTACCGTTCTGAGATCCTGGACTGGTCAGTAGCTACCATCAGGCTTCTTTACCGGCAGGATGGGGGTATTATGTGGTGACACACAGGACTCCAACACCCCCTGATGTACTGGATTCTCAACTACCGGTTTCAATCCCTTCTGATCTTCCAGTGATATTGGATATTGTTTTACTCGAATGGGGATTTCTGGGTTCTGTATTTCAATGCTAATGGGCTGAATGTTTAATTTTCCTGCTTCACCAGTATACCACAGAGTGTCACTAATCTCAAAATTATCTTCTTCAGTTAAAGAATGGATTTTAAGTTTTCCGTCACAGGGTGTTCTTTTAATCCCCAAGGCTATTATTAAGTCCCTTCCTTATAAATTATTATCAGCCTCAGGTATTAATACCAAATCATTCAGTCCAAATTTTTTATCCAATTCAATCTGCACATTTTTAATTACAGGAACCAGAAAAACTTCTCCTTTAACCCCAAGTACTGGGACACGTTCACAACTTACTTCATATCCCTGTGGTAGTTTTCTTACTGTTGAGCTAGTAGCTTCTGTGTCCACCAAAAATATGATTTCTTCATTTTGAGGACCTATTTTCCGTTTTATCAAGGGCTCTTCTAGGTGTTCAGTCCTCATTAAACAGAGCTCCTGACTCCTCTAAATCTTCTTGAAATATTTTCTTATCTCGCTGCCTCTTTCTACAGAATTTCTGTAGATGTCCCTTTTTGTGGCAATAAAACAAGTGGGTCCAGTACCCCTGGAGGTAGGACAAGAAGTTTGTAAGTGTCCTTTCTGGTGACAGGAAAAATACATGGGTCTCGTATCCCCAGAGGTGGGACCTGCCTTTTTCTGTTGTTTGTTCTTTCCTGAGTGCTTCTCTGTATTCATGGTTGTCTGTGTTTCCTTGACTGCTGCCAATAAAATCTGTGGTTTTGTCTTTTGCCTCTCCTCATCTCTTCTCACATACACTTTCTGTGCTTCTCTTAACAATTCCTGAAGCCCCCTATCCGGCCAATTTTCTACATTTTCCAGCTTCTTCCGGATGTGCCCCCAGGCCTTAGCTACAAATTGTGTTTTCAAAAGGACTTGTCCTGCTGCAGAATCAGGGTCTACACCTGAATATAACTGCAAGGCTTTTCTTCCTCTTTCTGACCAGTCTTCCAGGGCTTCATCCTTCCCTTGGTGCTCACTTAGAGCTTTCCTTATATTCTACCCCTTGGGCCCTTCTTCCCAGATTCCTCGGATAATCATGCACCGGAGATCACTCCTATTCTGCCTGTGTCTTTCATTGTGATTATTCCAACCTGGATCTTGCACAGGCCATTTCTGATCCCCCTGGTCTGGCCCCTGACATTCTCTATCCCAAACCCTCATTCCTGAATGTCTAATCATTTCCCTTTCTTCCATGGTAAACAAGATTCCTAAGATAGACTGCAGTTTCACCCAGGTGTATATATTCGGCCCCAAGAACTGATCTAATCTCTCTGCCACTCCAAGAGGATCCTCTAGCAGCCTGCCCATCTCCTCCTTAAACTCCCTAACATCCCCTGTGCTCAGGGGAACACTCACATCACCAATAGGTCTCTGTTCTGGGTTTGCCATTGGAACTTTTCTAAGCGGGTATAGTCCATCTTCCATTTTTGCTTCCCCATCCCCATCATCACTTCTCCCCGTCCCCCACCTCTAGTTCTATGTGCTACTGGCCCCTCCTGAATAGGGGGTGCATTTGCATTTACAGGAGGACCCTCGGGGGCTTGGGGTTGAACGGGCTGATGAGGTTGCCTATAAGGGGGTGGGAGGTGACTTAACGGATCCTAAGGCTCATGTCTGTCTTTGTTGGCTGCTCAACCTCTAGTTTGTAAAGGATACAACAGATGACCTTTGCTTCCCTGCCTTCAAGTAACAAATTCACCCTTTCCACTGGGAAGCCACAGAGCAGCATAGTCACTTTCTTCCTGATTAAATGGCTCTTTTGAATTCACATACAAAATCAAAGCCGGGTAAATCAAATCTCCAAATGGTCCAAACTTTGTTCAATATAAGTTATCTTTCCGGATCATTTCCTTTGTCCATTCAAACATACAATAATTAATCATGTTCTGCTTATTTTTTCTTCTTCATGCATCCCTGTATTGTAACATCATACACAGTGGACGATCCTGAGGGATGCTCCCCTTCTGAGAACCCCCCTCACAGTTCCCAGGTATACCAGGCTCTTGTGAATTTCCTTCATAATTCGCAGCTCCTGGGTCTAAGGACTTATTTTTCCTTGGACCCAATTTTGGCGGCAACAAACTAAGAAATCCCCAGTACCAGAAGAATCTTGGTCTCCCTCCCTCATTGTGCGGTTCAATCCTCTCACTTAATATTCTGTTGCACTATCTTGTCTTTTGCCAACTGTTTGCCTCATGCCTAATTCCAGTCTTTCTCCCAATCTGTCTTCCCTGACTATATCGTTCTAGCCACTTCCCCTTGCAATCCCTCTTAGTCTTGTACTAAAGTTACCAACTATTTTCTTCTCAAAGAAAATTGAACTTGACTCAATTGCTCCCCTCCTTATTCACCTCACCCAGTGATCAGATTGCTCCCTTCTCCTCGAGGACCTTCCCCTCGGTTCTCAGGCCAGGACCCTCCCTGACAGTCCCTCCCAGGGATCCTCACTCATTCTCTCTTTTCACTTCCCTCCTTTCCTGGCCGGTCTCCTCACAGAGAGCCAAAAACGTGGTACTGGGAGGTTTGCACTTGCTTTGGGGGTCTGGGCTACCAGCCCCCATTTTAGATATTCTACACACACACACAGACATACAGCCATGCCCCTGCCCAACCCCATGGCACTTACACAGTCCGTTTTCCAACATGGTTCTTGGGCACAAGACGTTTTACAGGAACCTTTACCTTTAGCTGGCACTCGCACAGGAGCATTTGTGCGTGCCTCCTATTGCTCGCTTCTTTTGCTTATGCATTATTGTAATTGGAACTCCTTCTCCAAGGGAACCTGGTCTAAGCTCAGGACCACCTTAAAAGAGCTGGTGGGCAGCTCCTTCCCAAGTCTAGCCGTCCTTCCCCAGGATGGAGTTCCCAGGTTTCAGCACCAAATTGTTATAAATGAAGCTCTATATGTCTAATTTAATAAGCAATGAAGTTGAATTTAGCAGCAATGCAATTTTATTTAAGTAGCTATTTATAATCAAGCATATACAAAAAAATCGGCAGTGATTAATTAAAGATAATCAAGGTTCAGATAAAGCATAAGCAAAACCAACCACGGTATGGAGGGGGCTTTGTCACCCTGCCTCACGTACAAAACAAAGTAATCCAACTTAAACTTATATACTGTATGCTAATACATATTCAATAATATTTCCTGTAAATGTCCTCCTATTTTCAATTTTTAAAATCTATACCACTATATTACAAACTCGTGCTCCACTTGTTGTTAGGGGGTCTTCTTGGCTTTTTGTTGGTCTTCTTCAGATGAAGGCTCATCATCTTCCTCTCGTCCTATGAATAACCTTACTGGTTGCGCATGCACTCTAAGTTCTGTGTTTGATGTAACTAAGCATTTTGTTCCAAAAAGTAATTATTTCATGGATCAAACCACCACCCAAACTCCCTGCCTTTGAATAGTCCCAGCTTTGTCCATCTCAAGGCCAGTTCTTGTCACCGAGACACAAAAAGCAGTCACACGCAGACAAGAGATTTTCACAGGGTAGAGGTCCTTCCGATCCAGCTCAAATTTGAGATAGGCGGAGAGAGCCCCTTTGTTTATTTCGTACTTTTTATACATTTGTGGGTCTAGCAGAGGATTTGCTTTTGGAGTTTTCACCCCTCAGCCTCCGTGGCCAGACCAATTGTCAGTTACAATTGTTTTCAGGTTAGAAATATGCAAACAAAGGACAGAGAATGAAAAACAAAGGATTTGTTTATGTTACATCTGTGAGAAAGGTAGAAAACTGCTCTAATATTCTACAGTAACTAAAAAGATCGGACTCCATTTATGAAATTCAAAAGGCTTTAAAAACTCAGAAAAACCAGGGTAACATCTCACCCTTTTAACTTTAAAAAAAGAAAAACAGAAAAAGAAAAATGAGCAAATTTAGAAAGGGAATATATACAAATTCAATCACTGTCTGTGGAGGAATCATCAGAGTGATCACTTGAGGATTCATCCACTTGGTGACTTTCAAGTTGATCACGGCTTCCACCTTGCCTGTCAGCTGAATTCTGCCTCTGTGGTCGCAGGTCAGGACGGACACACTTTGAAGGTAGCCAGCGTGTCCCAGTGTCCGTGGACACACACACATACCCTCGCCCCATAGCGATTAGGTCATAGGGTCCTTCCCATTGCTTGGTGACTGAATTTCGGACCCGTACCTTCGCTCGAGGCTGCTGCTCACCGTCCGAAGCCTGCAACGAGAGATGATGGTTCAAAACGACAGGATTATTTGAGTTCTGCGGCACCATAAGGTGATTGATGGTGTACAAAGCCTTTGCCAACCGACTGTGTGGGGTTTCACCTGCATTCCCCATTTTTGTTTTTGAAGAACACGCTTGAGTGTACAGTGAGCACATTCTACAATCGCCTGTCCTATCGGAGAATGAGGGATGCCAAAGTTATGTGACACACCCCACGACTGTAGAAACTGCCGTACCTGCTGCGAGGCATAAGCAGGACCATGGTCAGTTTTCACAGCAGAAGGCATGCCAAGAACAGCAAAGGCCTGCCTCCAGTGGGCAATGACATCTCGGGCTTTCTCTCCTGTGTGAGCAGAAGCCCACATCGCAGAGGAGAACGTGTCCACCGTGACATGCACATACTTGAGCAACCTGGGCGACCTGGGTGACATCGGTCTGCCAAAGCGTCAAGGCTTTAAGGCCTCTGGGGTTAACCCCTGCCGGCAATGGCGCACCAAGGGCGTGACAGTCGTCACATGACAATCTCACGAGCCTCAGTGGCCGTCAGTTGGAACTGCTTCTGCAGCATATGCACACTTTGGTGGAAAAACCCATGCGATCCGTTGGCCTGCACAAGCACGTCAGGCTGAGGGGCTACCCACGCTGGGTTAGCCAACTTGTCAGCCCTTGAGTTACCTTCTGCTACAAACCCCGGCAAGTCACTGTGACTCCATACATGCAGAACGTAATATGGATGAACTCTGGCCTGTATTGCACACCACAGGGCCTTCAGTAAATTAAACAAGGCAGGGTTACTGACCTCCTTCAACACTGAACAACCCAATCGCTGTGCAATTTCGGCAACATAGGTGGAGTCCGTGATCAAATTGAAAGGTTCCTGGGAAAATTTCTCAAATGCCATGACGGCAGCCTTCAGTTCAACCAGTTGGGCTGACCCATCCTCGTGGCCTTCCAAAACCTGCCACTCAGATCCATTCTGCCAGGTAACAATGGCTTTTCCTGTTTTGCCCGAACCGTCAGTGCAGACGGTGGGACCTTGCACTGGCTCTTGGCTATTTTTGGGTCGTAGAGAAAATTGAGTATTTTTTGCCACTTGCAATAGCTTGTGGCTAGGCAGATGATAAGTGATCTGCCCTGAAAAACCCTCGAGAGCACTTTGCAGTGAAACATTGTTTGCATAGCTCCAATCAAATTCCTCCCTCTGAACCGCGAGTCTGATCTTTGAGGGATCTGCATCCATCAATTGCAAACAGCGTTGCCGGCACTTGATTATCAAGCGCGCAATCAATTCAAACAGCACCGTTGCCGTCTTATGGGGCTGATGAGGCAGGAAGACCCATTCCAAGACGTGCAGAGGATCAGTCCAATCATTCCATTGGCCGATGATACCTGTAGGATGTAAATCAGGAGTGGTAATGAACACAGTGACATCAACAGAAGGTTCAATGTGGTACACCTGGCAAGCCGAAACAGCTTGCTGAACCTCCTCCAGCACTTTTCGTGCCTCAGGGGTTAATTCACGACATGACTTTAAATCAGTGTCCCCTTTCAACAATTCAAACAAGGGCGACAGTTGTGCTGTGGTCAGTCCCAAGTAAGGACGTAACCAAGTGATAACACCTATCAGCTTCTGAGCATCACTCAGTGTCTTCACCAATTGCACAAATTGCACCTCCTGGTGATGGATTGTCTGTTCCAGAATTTTGACCCCCAAATATTTCCAGGGAGGTTGTTGTTGTACCTTATCTGGAGCTACCTGCAATCCATGTGAATGCAGAGCATTCAACAACTGAGGCTGTATCCTCAGCAGCTCATCCTAGGTGGGCGTAGCCACCAAAATGTCGTCCATATAATGACAGACGTGAGCATCAGGAAACTGCTTGTAAACTCCAGACAAGGCATGGGCTACATACCATTGACATAACACTGGGAAATTTTGCATGCCCTGACAAAAAACTTTCCTTTGATACCGCTGTGGGGGCTTGGCATTATTTATTGTTGGTACCCTGAAGGCAAATTTTGGTCTGTCATCGGGATGCAGCGGGATCGTAAAAAAACAATCCTTCAGATCCACAATGAGGACCGGCCAGTTGGCAGGAAGCATGGTAGGCGATGGCATGCCCGCCTGCAATGTCCCCATGTCTTCCATCATGGCATTGATCTTTTGGAGGTCTTGTAGCAACCTCCATTTCCCAGACTTCTTTTTGATACAAAAGACAGGAGTGTTCCAGGGACTGGTAGATGGTTCCAAATGCCCCATATCCAACTGCTCCTGTACGAGTTCACGAAAGGCGATTAGCTTGTCATGAGGGAGTGGCCACTGGTTCTCCCAGATGGGTCTGTCCACCAGCCACCGTAAAGGAGGTGTGGGACACTCTGCGCCCTTCATCACAGTGGCCCCAATCAAAAATCCGTTCCCAATCACACCCCTCATGCAGCCAAAACATCCCTCCCCCCGAGGTTCTGAGGAATCTCAGTAACATGAGGCCAAGTTATGGCTGTCTGTCCCTCCGGGTTCGTGATGGCCACGGGATTCTGGCTCATGTAGCATTGCTTCGTTCCTTCTAAGCCCGTGATCGATATCTTTGCCAGGCTCAAAAGCCACTGCGGGGGCCAAGCAGCCAGGGAGAGAATGCTCACGTCAGCCCCCATATCTAGGAGGCCACAAAGGTGAATCTCTGATGGCGTGGCACCAACCATGGACACTGTACACAGCGTCTCAGGACGGTCTTTGGTCAGGACAGCAGGACAGCAGTCCAGTGCACCTGAGGTGGCCCTGTAGAGCCGAAGCCACCATCTCCTCGCCACCGGTCCTCAGTTCTGGAAACAGAAAACTTAAAAGGAAGAAGCTGAGCAATTTGTGTGCCTTTTGGAATAGTCAGAGGGGGAGTGGGTGTGGAGACCATTGCGTGAATCTGCCCTGAAAAATCCACATCAATCAGTCCCAGGTGCACCATGATACCCTGAATGGTGTCACTAGATCCCCCCATCAAGAAAGCACTCATGCCATCACCCAAGGGACCAAAGGCATCCAGGAGAACCTTGTGTATTTTGTCATCACGACAGACTCGGCTGTGCAGACATCAACACCTGCTGAACCGTGGGTGCTGGCTGCAAGCCTGCTGAGCAGATCTCCATTGGTTGGGGCTGAGGCAGAGACATTTGTTTCGGCATGCGTCTCACCTTCACGCTCCACATTGCGTTTCCCAAACTGTCCAACAAATGACCATTCATGTTCACCATTGCCTTACGCGTTTGCAGCGTGGTTCGGCCTTCCACATCATGCACAATGAAACAAGACGACCGTAAGCTTCTGTGCCTTTCTGCCCTGTTTCTTCCTGGCCCGAGCACCCCACTGCTGCTGGTGCACCCCTTGGGGAACGACCCAAGCAGGCTGCACAGCAGCAGTCACGGCCGGTTGCATGGCCGCAGGCACGGCTGGCTGGACCGCCGTAGCCACCGTCAGTTGGACAATCGTAGCCACAGCTGGCTGCACAGCTGTAGGCATGGCAACCACCTGTTGGCTGGAAGGGGATACCTTTGCACAGGCCTCAACCATCTCCGACATGGAGGGTTCCCCAGGAAGTGCCTCAATTACCCTCTAGCAAACAGCATTGCAGTTCTTCGAGCAAGGGCCTGAAGCATGAGTGTCCTTGCCGCAGGATCACTCACCTGCTTCTCAACCACAGCCGTCAGCCATCCTGCAAAGCACAGGAAGGGCTCATCAACTCCCTGGACGATTGTTGCAAAGGACTCCTGTGGAGTAGCCAGCTGTAAGGTCTGAACCAGGGCTCCCATGCCTGTCTGCTGGCACTGCTCCTGGACCAAGGGCTCAAAACCAGCCTGCCTGTCAGCCCTGGTATAATTGTCTGTTCCCATAAGCATATCGGTATTAACCATATGCCTAGGATCATCTGGACCCAGTGTCCTATTCTGTTCCACTGCTCTGGTTGCCAGCTTAGTCCATTTATTCTCAAAGAAGTCATATTCAACCGGTGGGAAAAGGGCTGAAGCCAAACTCTGAATGTCAAAGGGCATCAAAAGACTGGCATTAAAATAACGGAGAACTTGCATCACCTCAGCTGAACCCAAAACATACTTCCTGACTGCATCACGCAGTTCTGTCAAGTCCTGCCAAGCCAAGGGTTGATAGGTGTTATGAGTAGCACCCTGAACGACAGGGAAGGCCTGAAGACCCTCAGATGAAGCAGCAGCACCTGCCTTATCCTGCCCTGTGGATCCCACAGGGTCAGAGGCAGGCACTCGGCTGGGGACCGGCTGAACCTCAGGCACTGCAGGTCCAGCACCAGCATCAGCACCATCGCTCAGTCTTTCAACCTTAACTTTTACTTTCCCCCAGAACTGCCCGTGGGGGAACGTCTCTCGGGCGTACAGTCACCTGATGGGGGGGAGCGTCCACCAGGTGTGGACGAAGAGCCAACAGCGTGGGACCCTTTGCTCTTGTCAAAGACCGGCCGCATTCCGGCCGTGTCCCCATTCACGCTGAACTTAAACAACTTGGCACCCGCAGCTGCCGTAACGCTCGCAGCGGGAAGCAGAGGCAGGGCTGGAACCAGCCGCTGGCGCCGGGCCCACTGCATCCTCAGGGGGCTGGAGCCCGCCCGCAGCGCCGCGGCACCAGCTGCCCGAGACCAGTCAGATGGCTCCGTGGCAGGCACACATCCCGGCACAGCTGGGGAGCTCGGGCTGCGTTCAGGCGGAGACAGTGACCACACCTAGGCCACCTCTGGGGTCACACTGTCCCCCGCCGGCAGCCCATCACAGCTGGCCGTACCAGAGTCTCTCCCCGCCCTGCAAGCACCGCCCCCCGCTGCAGCCCATGGGGCTGGCGCCGGGAGTGGAGTGTCCGGGATCCCTCCGAGAAGAGTCCCTGCTGGGGGGCGGAGGCCTGCAGGCACCGCCACGCCCGATCAGGGCAGAGCTATCACCCTGCCCATGGGGGTGGTGTCCATTGAAGGACTGACCGGGACCTTGCGTCCGGCAGCGTCCCCACCCCGCACCCCCTCAGCAGGCGGCGCAGGGACGGAAGCCGCCAACGCAGTCCTCTCCAGCCCCAGCACGGGTGGCAGAGCAGGGAGCACCGCTCCACCCGACTCCATCGGATAAGTGATGGTTGTGCAGCAGCACGGAAATGCACAGTGACCGAATCCCGGTCAAACAACAGTGGAGGTCGCACCCCCGGGCCATCCCCCAACACCAGCGCCGGAAAGGCATGGAGGGGAGGTGGCCCCACCCCACTCTGGCGGCTCCGCAGAGCAGGGACAGGTGGGACCAGACCCGGACTCAGCGGGGTCCCGCCCCCCCGCTGCCCAAGCAGCACCGACGGGCTCAGGATGCGCCCTACCCCATGGAGATCAGCACCGGAGCCCGAGGGGGAAAAACCACCCTGTGCAGAGACTGGGGAGGGAGGGGCTGGGTTCGTCTCACAAGGGAGCTGAAGCTCGGACTCAGACAATACTTCTGGGTCTGATACAATGACCCTGCCCCCCTCTAGGTCCCTGCCCTGCTTTGAAACGGGGCTGGTAGCCTGCGAGCTGGGAGGGGTCGACCTAAATACAGCCCACTCAAGTAACTTCCACTGCAGCAAGTTTGCAATCTCCTCATCATAATCTATTTCAAGGATGCCCATCAGACGTTCCCCCAGGAGGAACCATACCTGCTGACTGAGCACAGCATTTGGCGTGTGAAAGAGCTCACGGAATCTGCCCCACGCGAACAGACACTGAAGCCCCTCCCAAGAGACCTCACCGTGTTACTGCTCCAAGAGGTCCCCCCAAAGCACCAATACCAGAGCGTCCTGCATGGCAGGCACACAACAGGGGAAAAGGGGAAGGAAAACCTCACCAGACTGTTTCTCCCACACGTCGAAGGTCACCACTTGTGACTGGGATATGCAAAGCAATCACACGGAGATGAGAGATTTCGCAGGGCAGAGTTGTTCCTCCGAGAGAGCCAAGGCCAAGAACCCAGGCCAAGAACCCAGGCTGAGAACCCTCTGCCTGTTTATTTCTTACTTTTTATACATTTGTGGGTCTAGCTGTGGATTGGCTTCTGGAGTTTTCACCTCCCAGAAAAATGGCCAGACCAACTGTCAGTTACAATTGTTTTCAGATTAGAAATATGCAAACAAAGGACAGAGAATGAAAAACAAAGGATTTGTTTATGTTACATGTGTGAGGAAAAGTGAAAACTACTCTTAATATTATACAGAAGCTAAAAGGTCTGACTCCATTTTATGAACAATCAAAATGATTTAAAAAACTCAGAAAAGCCAGGTGACACCCAGTGGAATCCAGGTCCGGAGAAGAGGACACAGATCTTTCTTGTCACCAAAGGGAGAATTTGGTGTGGTGAAAGCTCAGCTGGAGATGAAGGTGGCCAGAAATGTGGGGCAAAATAGAACCAGTGGTTTCCAATACATAAAAGGAAAAATCTTTGTAAAAAGAACATTGTCCCTTTCCAGGATGTGGATAGTTACCTCACCAACAAGCACAGAGGCACGGTATAGGTGTTGAATGCATCCTTTGCCTCTGTCTTCAACACTCGTCTCTCCCTTCCCGGTGGAAAACCTTACATTGCACCAAGGGACACTGCAAGGTCCTGGAAGAGGGCAAGCCCTGCTCAGCAGAAACCAAATCACCCCTGTTTGATTCACGGCATTCCCATCTAAAGCCAACACGTGCCAGCTATTGGGAGGAAAGGAACCCTATCCCAGTCAAAACCAGAGCAGTGGGAGCACCGTGAGCGGCCTTTGGCAAATCCTGATTTATTTAGAACTGAGGCTCTGCAGAAGTCAGTGAGCTGCTAACAAAAACACTCTTCCAGCCAGCCACAGGAGAGCTCCCCAGCAACAGAGGAACTTTGAGTCCCTTTGTCTCTGGAGGATCTTTTCAGTCCCACTGAGTAGTGGGACTTTCCAGTTGGTAATGCTGCAGCATCCTGGAAGCTGTGGACTTCATGCTGCTGGCACCAGCACTGTTCCCGAGGTGACACGGCTTACTCCAGGAAAGGATTCATGGACACAGGCTGAGCTCTGGTTCTTACTTCCAGGCCTTTTTCTGGCCATGTCCATCTTCAGGTATCAGCCGGCTCCACTAACCCCTGAGGCGGGCGGGGCCGTGACAGCACAAAGGTGCCACGCGCTGGCGTGAGGCAGGGCTGTGATGTCACACAGCTGTCCTGGCCACAGCACTGTGACATCACGCCAAGCCTATATAAGCCGCGCCAGCACCAACAGCTGCCAGTGCAGCCGCGATGGCACATGCTGGAGCCATGAGTGACAGTGGTGTCCTACTAGCTGCACTTGTCCTGCTGCTGGCCGCCGTGGCTGCCTGCTGGGCCCTTGGCCACTGGCAACCACGGAGGCGGCAGACACGGACCCCCAAGAGGAACAATGTTCCCAGAGTCTGGCCCAGAGGCTCACGGAGGAACCGAGGAGCCCCTGCGGCTCCCAGGCGCTCCAGACCTCGGGCCACCCCTCGCAAGCGGCCACGTGCTCCCGCCAGCCCCCTGGACTTGTCCTGCTGCTGCCGCCCCTGCGTGGCAGCGGCCCAGGAGCTGCAGGAACTGATGCTGCTGCACTGGGCTTGCAAAGGGACATGTGTGCCGCTCTACACTGGGATGTGGCAGGCCTTGTGGAAAGAACTGGAGAAGCTGGTGAAGCCGGGCCACCTGCCCTGCTGTGGCTCCTTCAGCTCCTCCCAAAGCCTCCATCCCTCCAAGAGGCTGCTCCCACCAACATTCTCCATCCCTGGGAGAGCCTCGACCCTTGCACAGATGGCATAGCAGCGTACACCAGCCATCCCTGCAGGAAGCTCAGGCTGTCAGAGACCCTCCATCCTGCCAGGAGCCTCTGCTATCTCTGACAGCCTCCATCCCTCGCAGAGGCTCAGTGAGACCCGTCCGCCTGCAGAAGGTGCAGAGCCTGTGGACAGGTCTCCCAGCTCCCTTGGACTCACGGACTTCAACAGCACAGGCACAACCCTGACCCTCAACGTGGCCAGGGAGAGCCCCCAAGTCCAAATGGAAGCCCAGCTCGATGCAGGGGAGCCTCCTCAGGAGCAGCCTGTGCAGCAGCAAGCGTCCGGGAGCCAGAAGTTGTCATTCCGCAGCTCCCAGGACGCAGTGCTGGCTGTGCTGGCTGTGCCAGCAGGCAACAGCCTGAGCCTGGTGGTGGAGACGATCCTTGAGACACCAAGGAGGATCCTCCACCTCCAGGAAGCTGCCCCACAACAGCCCTGGACTACCTCCAAGGCCTCTCAAGGAGCAGGTGAGATCTCCTCAGGAGCTGTCATGAGGCTCCCCTGGGGCATCCCCAGGCCAGGCCAGGCCAGGCCAGGCCAGGGTCCCGAGAGCAGCTTAATCCCTGGCTGTTCTCAGTGGCTCTGATGCTGCGGCTTCAAAAAACCCCTCTCTGGTTGGCAGCTGCTCCTGGGACTCCCCTGTGCCAAGGCTCGGGCTGCAGCCCTGGCCATCCTCGACAGCTGAGTGCAGCCCACGAGGCCTGGAACAGCGATGTTTCCACCCTGCCCCGCTGCTCTGTGGCTCCTGCAGCTGCCTCTGTGTGCTGCCTTGCCCCAGCTCTGCCTCTCACCAGCCCCACGGCTGCAAGGTGATGCCCGCTGCCCGGCGCGCAGCAGCAAGCAGGTGAGAGCAACGTGGCCTGCGCTGGCCCGGCCCGCTTCACTGGCGGGTTTCTTCCCTTGGGGGGTTCCTGGGCGCAAGGCTGATGCCTCGGTCCCGGCTGCAGGGCAAAAGAAGGAGCTGCAGGACCTGTACCAGCAGGGCTGGCAGCTGGGGAGCGGCGGCTTCGGCACTGTTTTCTCAGGCATCCGCCTCTCGGATGGGAGCCCGGTAAACGTCTGGGAGGCCTGGGTGTGTGAGAAGGGGCACAGGTGGGGAGGGGCAGGGCTCCATCTCAGCCCCCCTCTCTCCATGGCTTGCAGGTGGCCATCAAACGCGTGGCCCAGGAGAGCGTCCTGCAATGGGTCGAGCAGGTGAGTGAGCGGGGCCAGCGGGACAGAGGGGGCCGTGGCGCCCGAGCATCCCCTGGGCGGGAGGAATCCCCATAGCCAGAGAGGCTGCCCAAAAGGGCCCCGGGGCATCCCAGGCAGGGGCAGTGCAGCCACAGGGCAGCAGCAGGCCTGCTGGAGGTGTTGTCTCCTCCTCGCAGCCCGACGGCACCCGTGTTCCGATGGAGATCGTGCTCATGGAGAAGGTGCGCTCTGGCTGCTACAACATCATCCAGCTCCTCGACTGGTTCGAGCAGCCTGATGACTTTGTGCTGGTGATGGAGCGTCCAGAGCAGTCGCAGGATCTCCTGGAATTCCTGCTGGAGCGGGACGTCCTGTGCGAGGAGATGGCGCGCTGGATTTTCTGCCAGGTGCTGGAGGCTGTGTGGCACTGCACCGCCTGCGGCGTCCTGCACCGGGACATCAAGCTGGAGAACCTCCTCGTGGACCCGGAGACCGGCAACGTGAAGCTCATCGACTTCGGTTGTGGCACCTTCCTCCAGGAGCAGGCCTACATGCAATTTGCCGGTGAGCCACAGCCCGGGCCCTGCTCCCGGTGCCAGGCACTGCTCGGCCCCATCCTCTCCTGGGCTGGGGGTGCGTCCCTCAGCCTGCTGCCGGCTGTCCTGTGGCACGGGGCAGATGCCATGCCCCGGGAGCCGGCTGCCGGCCCTGCCGACACAGGGAGGCTGCAAAAGCCAGGCCATGGCCCCTGGGCTTGGCAGGCCCACAAGGGGCTGCTCCCCTGGCCTTCTATGCCTTGCCGAATGGCTCCTTGGCTTTGGCTGCTTGGATCGGGGACGTGGGGGTGCTGGGGGGAAGTTGTGTCTGCTGGTGCAGCCCCTGCCTCTGCCAGGAGGCTGGCGCCAGGCTCTGGGAGCCAGCGGCCTGCGCCTGGACAGTGCCGCCTGTGTCCCCTAGGAACACGCGTGTACAGCCCACCCGAGTGGATCTGCCTTGGCTACTACCACGGCCATGCAGCGACCGTCTGGTCCCTGGGCGTGCTGCTGTACGTCATGGTGTGCGGGAGCCTCCCCTTCCAGGAGCACCGTGACATCATGTGGCAGCAGCTCTTCTTCACGCGGCAGCTCTCTCCGGGTTGGTATGCGGCCTCCAGAAGGCAGGCTTTGGCAGATGGTGGTCCGCGGCCCGGCGTGGCCCTCACACGGCTCTGCTGGGGCCTGCCCTCAAGGGCTGGCCTTTGCGGGAGGCGGCCCGTGCCGACGGGGTCGGCCAGGCACACGTGGCTGAAGGACGTGGCCGTGTCCCGCCGGGCCGCTCTCCCGCACAGCCCAGAGCCGGTCGGGACGCCGGCGTGCCTCGGAGCACACGCAGCACGGCCCGGGTCCTGCGGGTGCCGGGAGCCGCTGGGCGGGAGCCTTCTGCAACTGACCGGCGCTTTCTGCCTTCTCTCTGCCCAGAGCGCCATCATCTCATCTGCTGGTGCTTGTCCAAGCACCCTGCGCAAAGGCCACAGCTGCAGCAGATCCTGCTGCACCCTTGGGTGTGGGGCAAGCGTTTTGGATGCCTTGCCTGAGCCCCTGCAGCACCCACTTAACCCAGTCCCACACAGGACTCAAAAACTAAAACACTCCAAATCTGTAGGCGAGTGTAGGGACAGAGATGAGACATCTCTGGAGTCCAGGGCAGCTCTTGAAACATGGGCTTTATTGCACAGTTCCTTGGTGCAAGAGCTTTGCTTACGCTGCCGGCCACAGCCAAAACGTGCCCAAAGAAAGAGGCCTAAGTTCTCATTCCTGCCACATTCCGAACCCTAAAAGCTCCTTTCTAGACTCCTTTTCCCTGCCACCTTGGCAGGGCCATTCCCCCTTGGACCCTCGACATCCCTTGGTCTGTTAGGGATATTGCTCAAACAACAGGGCTCTTGCCTTCAGCTAACTCGGTCACTGTCTCTCAGCTGGGCATCCTACATCTTAAAGCTTGTTTTCATTCCTATAGCGCTTATAGGTTTCATGCTGTTAGAATCTTCTCCCAAGCAATCGTAGTTGTAAGGCTTTCCCGTTTCTCCCTCTCCAACCCAAAACCATAGAGAATAAAACAACCACCAACCCATTCAGGGCTGTCAAGTCTGGTCCTTGTCAGCAACTTCAGCTAAAGAAACCTCTCGGGAAAAGGGGTAATCAAGAGTGTTCCCTTCAGTGTTCTTCGGGGATGACCACTTGGCCCTCACGGCTTGCCCTGAAATGGCGGCTCCTCCCTCACGCTGGCGCTCCTCATGAGGGCACATTGGGGCTCGGCGGCGAGTGGAAATGGTCCCCAATGGCCTTGAGCTCCTGTGGGAACCATGGCAGCCCCGGGGAGGGAGGGAGGGAGGGAGGGGCTCTTCCTGGTGACCTGGAACTTGGCTCCTGCTCTGTGCCAAGGGCTTTCCGCCTGCGGGCCTGGGGGAACGCCCTCCCTGAGCCCAGCCCCACAGCCACTCCTTCCCACAGCTCCTTGCAGACAGCATCCGCTACAGACGCCTCCCCTGCTGCCATCCCTTGGCCAGGGGCCTCGGGGCTCATGCCTGGCCCTTCTTCCTCCCCAGGGAGCCTCTTCCCAGGAAGGGGGGAGCCCCCCACAGCCCAGCGCTCTCCAGCTCAGCCCCCCTAGAGCCAGGCCGCCCTCTCAGCCCCACGTGCCCTGAGCCAAGTGGGCATTGGCGGGCATCTTGGCCACAGCCACCACAAATAAATTGAGTTTCAAACCTCTGACAAGAGGAAAAGGGCCAGCAAAACCTCAGCTCGGGACACACTTCAGACTGCTCAGGGAATTGGTAAGCAAGGTCCCCAGGAAAAATGCTTTTGCAGGTGCTGGGCTCCATCAGCGCTCGTCCCTTTGGAAACATCACCTCCTAAGGGCATAGGAGCAGGTGATTCCCAAAGGTGGGAAGCCAAGCAGGCCAGGCAGAAGGCTGGCTTGCCTGAAGAGGCATCTTCTCTGGGAAAGAGGGTAGAAAAGGAAGCTGTGTGCCCAGTGGAATCCAGGTCAGGAGAAGAGGAGTAAAGACAGAGTCTGATTGATTGTTAGACATAAAGGGTCTTGATTTTTGTATCTATTCAAACTGCATTAGAATATACTTGGATTCAGTGTCAACTGGAGATTGCACATATCAAGGCATTAACAGAAACAAAACCTGAACCAGACATAAAAAATCTTTTCTCACTGCCTTTGGTAAATATATATTCACTTTTAATACACTTGAGAAATTGTTTAATTAACCACAAAAATTTGAAAACCTGAATCAAATTATTCCCAGAGGCTTGGCTGTTAAGGTATTCTGAATGATAATGAGCCCTGGGACACTGAACAGCTGAAGGCTGAACAAGCCTCTGGAGAAGTCAAATCCAGCTGCAGCCTCCAAGTGTCAGCAGCCCCCACTGAGGCCATCCCTGCCCAGAGACCGTGGGGAATGGGCAGACAAGGGGAGCGTCCCTGGGGCTGGGCAAGCAGAACTCAGAGGCACCAGCAGGTGCAGGTGGGAAATGGAGTGTGCAATGTGGCTGTGAAAGCTCTGCCTGGGCTGTGCCAAGCAGGACAGACAAACCCTGACCCCCATCCCCCAAACACTTCTCTCTTAAACATTTCAAAGGAATTACAATTGTTTGAGTACTCTGAGTTGATGCACTGGAGAAATACCAACAAGGGATTCTCAGGAGCTCAAAACAACAAAACAGACTTTACCGGCAACTTTAGAAAATCAGAGAAACTCTGGCAAAAAGGTTTAATAAAATATTCAATCAACAAAAAGCACTTCTGAGAGCATTATAAATTGCCCCATTGAATATCACAAAGTCTAAACCTGTTAAATTTAAGTTACTCAACGTTTGCAAAGGGAGAGAATTAGAAGAGGACAACACAGAAAAAAAGACAAGTAAGATACACAGAAGCACACACACTCATACACACAAACAGAGCTACCAACTCCTGGATTCCAGCAGTGTTCAGATAGAAATTCCAAGAGGAGGTGGGGGTCAAGATGTGTGCTTGCATTATGGTCAGCTTTAAAAACCCCATGGTCTTCCTGGGCCCTTCCCCCAGGAGGGACTTTGGGTCACTTGGTCTCTCAGGAGCTGGGCTGGGGGCTGCAGAGGTGGCTGTGGAGCATTGCCTTTGGTGTGCCAGGGCTTGGCAGACACTGCTGGGCTGGGATAGAGGCTCTGGGGGGGATTGGGGTTACAGGGCAGGGCAGTGCTGGGGTTTCAGGGCAGAGCAAGGCTGGACCTGCCCCTTCCTCCCTCACACACAAAATGTTTCCAGCCAACAATCTCCTCCAGCCTCTCACAACAGGCAAGGCTGGAGGTGTAATCCCAATTGTGGCCATGGGCACCTGGACAAGAAGGACAGTTCTTTTCCATAGGAGGGTGTAATGGTTTTAGTTAAAGTGGGCTGAAACACTAATTAATGTAGTGACTACGCATTTGTCAAATTTTGTTTGGTAAATTTAGTGTAGTGGTCTTAGTGTTAACTCTCTTTTTGTGGGAGAGAACCAGGAGAAACAAAGCAGGCTCAAGCTTAAAAGAAAACAGTTTTATTAACACACACTAAAAGAACAGAAAAGGTAAGAAAAGTTGAAAACAAACCCAAGAAAACCAAAATGCAACTTCAAAACTCTCTTCCCTTCCTATACAAATTGTTAACTTTCTTGCAAAAACATAGACACAAGCTGTGATTTTCACTCAGTTTCACCATTTAAACATAATCTTTCATCACTTTGGGAGAGGTGTCTCTCTAGAGTCTTATGGACACATTCGCCACAAGACAAAAACAGTCCTGGGGCTCTCAGCGTCACAAATCTTCAGCTGCTTGGAGTTTTTGCAGATTGTGCTGTTCCACCCATTAGCAGCCTTTCCCCTGGCTACTCATGGGCCTCTCAGTGTATTTGGGGTACTGTTTAAGAAAGCGTCTTCTAGCATAAAACAAGGATTCTCTTCCAGCTCTAAAATCATTTCTATCTCAAAAGAAATAAAGACCTCCTTTTAACCCAGGAATTGAGGGCTTCAATTCACTTTCTTTCTAAAATCTGGGTCTAAAAGGCTGAGACCTTCTTTTACCTCAAGAGTGAGGGGCTTTAAGATTCCCACTTAAATCTCAATCATATCAATCCCCAACTTTGACCAGAACTAGCATTCCCCAAACAACATTAGGATGTTACAAGAAACAGTCCATTTCTCCATAGCTTACACCAGAAAAGCTTGGTTGAAAATGTCCACATCCTCAATCCCTCTTCTAATAATCATTATCAGTTTTTTCACTCTTGCTCCACTGACTTCATGCGGTGTCTTTCCTATGTCCCCTCTGTCTCTTTCTTTTCTCTCTCAGGGAAGGGTCAGGCCTTGGAAGCTCCATGTTGCCAGGACAGGGTTAACTCTGCCCAGGCCTGCAGTGGCCATGTCATTTCTGCTCCAGGCAGCAGTCTCTCCATTTCAGATCAGCCTGGTTTCCTCCCTCCACTCTTTCTTCTCTGTCTGGAAGACACCGGAGGAGGGGAGCGGGAGGAGAGCTCTGCCCACCCCTTGGTGACAATCGGGGCAGCCTCGGCCAAAACGGGCCCATGGTTGTTATCAGGGGAGATCCCTCCCTGCTCTGGGGTCTCCGGGGAGGTTTTTTCAAAGTGGTTGATGTTAAGCTCCAACCTCTCCTCCCCCCGGGGAGCCGATGGAGTCCAGCTGGGCCTCGGGCGAGCTTCCCCCCAAAGGGGGAGGTGGGGTGTGGGGAGCAGTAGGACCCACTCGATGTTACCTGTTCAGCTGAGCAGGAGGAAAAGGGCCTGACCTGAACAAACCCAGGATTTATATGGGTACTGCCCAAAGTCACATTCAACATTCTCAGTGGCCAAAGCAGATGCCAATATCTCAAAACCGGCTTCTGATAGCTCCTCGTCCATTCTAAAATTATTTCTAGGGTCCTGACAGGGTAATACTTCACATTCCTCCCTAAATAAAAAACAAACTGTGCTAACCACTGACAGTGACCTTTAGGCTTTGCAGGGCTCAGGCACAGCAGCTGTGACAGAGTCAGGGCTGAGGTCACACTCTGTGGGCTGGGGCAGAGCCCAGCCAGAAATGACCTGAGATGGGCTCAAATGCAATGATGGGACCATGGCCAGACCCTCATGTTCTTCAGTCCCACCTCACATCATTGCCAGGGGCAGAGAAAGGGACAGGTGACTTCTCAGCATGGGTCACAGGAACCTGGGTCACCAGAGCCCTTCCCAAAGTGGCAATGGCCCATTAACAGAAGATATCTCCCTGGAGGGAGGATGGGTCATGGAAGAGATCAAGAACACTGCCCCATTTGGTTTTACACAGCTGGGCCATTAAGAGAAGATCCCCCTCAGAGATATGAGGGATGGGTCATGGAAGAGATAAACAACCTGCTCCAGCTGGTGTTCACAGATGGTAATAGAATACATTTTTTTGATTAAATCTTGCATTGTAATACAGGGCTTGAGTCTCCTTGCCCAGGACCTCTCCGGATTTCCTCAAGGCTACTGAGATAATAACAGGACTAAAAATAAGAACCAAGAACCAGAGAATCTGTTTACAAACAATGCAAAACTTAGAGGACACACAACACGATGATGGATACATCACCAATTAGGTGTCCTGAAGGATGTGTGAACAAGTGGCTTAGCTAATTGAGAGGCACCTGTACTTGTGGATAGTAGTGCTAGAATCCATAACTGGAGTTTAACATAAATAAAACATATATTAAATACACACACACACACACACACACATATATATACATACACATATATATAAAATAAACTGCTTCTGCTAAAATCTTATTGATTCTGCTGTTCAGTTGCCCAGGGTTTCCCCTGCACTGGAGAGGCTCTGCAGGACTGACAGGATGGGCTTTGGGGCTGTGAGGAGAAGCTGAGGGACCTGGGCTGCTGGACCTTCTGGAGAGGAGGCCCAGGGCTCATCCAGCAACTGCTGCAAGGGTGGCTTCAGAGAATCACAGAATCAGCCAGGTTGGAAAAGACTTTGCACATCATGAAGTCCAACCTGTGTCCTGAAACCGCCTTGTCTCCCTTGAGACTCCTCCAGGATATGCAACTGACAAGCTGGGGACAGAGTGGCTGGATAGAAGGCAGGCAGAAAGGGACCTGCGGGGACTGATGGACAGCAGGCTGGACAAGAGCCAGCAGTGTGCCCAGGTGGCCCAGATGGCCAATGGCTCCAGGCCTGGATCAGGAATGGTGTGGCCATCAGGACCAGGGCAGTGATTCTTCCCCTGTGCTCAGCACTGTTAAGGCAGCACCTTAAGTGCTTTGTCCAGTTCTGGGCCCCCCATCTTAGGAAGGACATGGAGGGGCTGGAGTGTCTCCAGAGAAGGGCAACAAGGCTGGTGAGTGGTCTGGAACACAAGCCCTGTGAGGAGAGGCTGAGGGAGCTGGGGTTGTTTATCCTGGAGAAGAGGAGGCTCAGAGGAGACAAGGCAGTGTCAGGGCACAGGTTGGACTTGATGATGTCCAAGGTCTTTTCAAACCTTGCTGGTTCTATGATTCTCTGAAACCACACTTGCAGAAATTGCAGGATGGGTCTTGGGCCTCCTCTTCAGAAGGTCCAGCAGCCCAGGTGCCTCAGCTTCTCCTCACAGCTCCAAAGCCCATCCTGTCAGTCCTGCAGAGCCTCTGCAGCTCCTCCTCCTTGCCCAGAACAGGGAGCCCCACAGCCAGACACAGCAGCCCAGATGTACTGCCCTGGCCTGTGGTGCCTCTGGCAAGGGAGCAGCACAAGGCACTGCAGGAACCTGCAGACAATTCCTGGAGAACTTGGAAGATGATACTGCTCCCCAGGGGATGTTCTCATGGTGCCAGGAACTCAGGAGCTGAAATGGGGATGGGGGCAGAGAGGAAAGGGCAACAGGGATGGGCTGTTTGCAGGGGAGGAAAGGGCAATAAGAAAAAAATAAGGACCATGAAGAATAAAGAAAGCCAAGGGGAAGTAAAGGAAATGCTGAGAGCAGTTTGGAGATGGCTGCCAGGCAGCCCTGGATCTGAACAACATCATCTGCAGTGGCACAGGAAACTCAAAGCTCATGGGAACAAAATTTCTGGCTGATTTCAGAGGCCACCACAAAACTGAGTGGTTTCCCTGCTGTCCCCCAGCCCTGCCTGGCCCTAGGGGCTGATGGCATTTGTGCTCACTCAGGTTCATCTCCCCACACCAACACCATGGGGGTGCTGACGCCTGCTCTGGGCAGTGCAAACAGGGGCTCCTGAGCCAGTGCTGCCGTGTCTGTGCCTGCAAGGATGTGGCACCTGTGTGAGCTGGGGGAGAGGCCAGGGCTGCAGAGGGGGGATGTTGTTGGCAGGTGCATGAGGACGCTCTGGGATGCTGCCCTGGGGTGTCCAGTGCAGTGGGGATGGATCAGCCCCTGCTCTGCTGCTCCTTCCCGTCTCTCCCAGGGACCTTGCAGAGCCCCAGCCATGCTGTTTGCCCCCAGCCTGCCCACGGCCACCCTGAGGCTGCTCACGGGGCTTTTCTCTGCTGAGCATTGGCCTATGCGTGTTCTGGAGAGAGCCTGGGCAAGGAGCCTGAAGCCCTGTCTTGCAATGCAAGATGTAACCACAAAAGTGTATTCTATTACTTTCTGTTAAAACCAGGAGGACAGGTTGTTTATTTCTTCCATGACCCATTCATTCCTCATATCTTTGAGGTGGATCTTCTCTTAATGGGCCAGCTGTTAAAACCAAATGGGGCAGTGTTCTTGATCTCTTCCATGACCCATCCTCCCTCCAGGGAGATAACTTCTGTTAATGGGCCATTGAGTCTCAGTGCATGACTGATAAAATTGCATCATCCCATTGTGAGATGCTCCACCCAGAGGGAGGAGCCAAGCATTCCCACTTGGATATAATCTGAGATTTAAAGCACCAGGAGCAGCCTGGTTTCCAGTGGATTCCCAGAGGAAGACCAGACCCATCTACACCACCACTGGACCTTCAGAGGAAAACTACACCCTTCTACAAGACATTGCTTCAACAAAACCACATCTGTCACACCAGGAGGACTGCAGCCACAATTTGATTGGACTGCAAGCAACACCCTGACTACCCGGGTGTCAGGTTGGATTCTGAGGCTTATTCTTTGGGCTTTGTTGGTGGTGGTGTGTTTTACTACTGCATTTTTAGTTTAATTTTCCTACTGAAGAACTGATATTCCTATTGCCATATCTTTTCTTGAGAGCCCATTAATTTCAATATTATAATTCACAGAGAGGGGGTTAGGATTTTCCATTTCACGGGAGGCTCCTGCCTTCCATAGCAGACACCTGTCTTACCCACTCAAGAAAGGGAGTTCTGCTCAGATAACCTGAGTGGTCCCTGGATTGGGGTTTTTTGGTTGAAGATGTTTGGAGAAGTAAGAACTCCAAAGCTCTGTGGAAAATGCCCCTTGAGGGGATTGGCAATGTCCCTTGGGGGGACATTGGGGGGTCCCAGTGGTGGCTGCTGGCAGAGGCAGCCTGGGGGAGCAGAGCCCTGTGTCACCCAGAAACCCAGAGAGGGGGGAGCACTGCAATTTGCAGGAACCTCAACAGTTTTGAGAGGGGCAGGGGGCACTCCTTGGAGCTGCTGGACTCCAAAGAAGAGAATAAGGGGAGAAGGGACCCTGGGACCTCAAAACCCCAAGCATCCCTAAACAGAAAATTGAAAAGGAGGGAGCTTTTCAGATTCCTCGGAGTCTCAGCAGCCTGGGGAGGGCAGGGAGACCCGAGACAGGGAATACCAGAAAGGAATTTTTAGGGCTGCTCTTGGTGTTTGAGAGGCTATTAGGGACTCGAGATGTCTGGTGACTTGTAGAGATGGACTTGAACAGAGGGACATTCAAACTCAACATACTGATCCCTTGCTTTTTCCCAAAGACAGGACTACCCTTTCCCAAACCTTGGCTGGATGGAGGAGGAGGCTTTGAGAAAGAGGAAGATGCCCCAGGACAGCCAGGCAGGTGAGGAGGAAGTCAGTGCCCCCTTCCCCCTCTCTCCTGCTCCATCTCCCAGCCCAGCATGGCCCCCGGCTGCAGGACAACCCCGCTGCTGATGCCGTCCTGCCAGGGATGTGTTGGGAGAATCTCCTTCCCCTTCCCTGTGGCACGGAGGCAAATCTCATCCTGTCCTTGTCCTTCCTCCCCCAGACAAGGAGCTGAGGAGGGAGACCAGGGAGGACAAATCCCCACGGCAAGACCTCATGGAAGAGGCCATTTTGAGTGGCTCCATGGCACAGGAATCCAAAAGGGAGAAAAAGCGCCGGAGACCCTGCAGGAGGAATGACTCCAAACCCATCCCAGGTTGGTCTGAGGAGGAAAGACCCACCCTGTGCCAGGAAAGTGGACAGAGCTTCACCCAGAGCAACACCCCTGTCCAGCACCAGGTCATTCACACTGGGGAGAGGCCCTACAAATGTCCCAAGTGTCAGAAGAGGTTTCAGACCAGCTCCAATCTCCACCGACACCAGCGGATTCACACAGAGGAGAGGCCCTTCTGCTGCCCTGACTGCAGGAAGGGCTTCAAGCACAACTCCGACCTCATCAGGCACAAGCGCATCCACACTGGGGAGAGGCCCTACGAGTGTGGGGAATGTGGGATGAGCTTCAGCCAGAGATCCAGCCTGATCTGCCACCAGAGGATCCACACCAAGGAATGTCCCTACCAGTGTGAGCAATGTGGGAAGAGCTTCAACTGGCACTCCAGCCTGATCCGCCACCAGAACATCCACGCTGAGGAAAGGCCATACAAGTGTGGGGAATGTGGGAAGGGCTTCAACTGTAGGTCCCAGCTGATCGTCCACCAAATGATCCACACTGGGGAGAGGCCCTACAAGTGTCCCGAGTGTGGGAAGAGGTTTCATACCAGCTCAGATCTCCTCAAGCACCAGCGTATTCACACAGAGGAGAGGCCCTTCCGCTGCCCCGACTGCAGGAAGGGCTTCAAGCACAACTCCCACCTCATCAGGCACCGGCGCATCCACACTGGGGAGAGGCCCTATGAGTGTTCCCAGTGTGGGAAGAGCTTCACCCAGAGGTCTCACCTGAGCCAACACCAACGGAGGCACCAGTAAGGGAAACCACGGCATGTACCCTGAGTGCAGGCAGTGTTTTGTGTGAGTCTCCAACTTCATCCCCCATCTGAAGACCAACATTGGGCAGAGTCCTTGTGACCCACATTTCCCATGATCCATGCTGGGAAGACACCTGTCCCTTTCTCTGCCCCTGGCAATGGTGTGAGGTGGGGTCAAAGAACTTGAGGGTCCCATCATTGTATTTGATCCCATCTCAGGTCACTGCCAGGGGCAGGAAAGGGATTCTCTCTCTTTTCCCAAGAACAAAGGTGTCCTTTCCCAGAAGGAGGAAATATATGGCTGGGAAGAGCCAGTCAGTGTTGTTCTAGTTGTCCCTGTATATTATTTCTCTTATCCCTTCTGTTTGTAGTTGTTCCTTATCTTGTTGATATTACCAGTAAATTGCCCTTATCTCACCCTTAAATCTTTGCCTTTTGTACTTTCCGTGGGAGGCTGGAGGACAGCGAGCAGTGGCACAGTTTTTGCAGAAGCACAAAATTGGGGAATCCCATTCCTAAACCCCAGCCCATGGAAACCGAGCATCCCAGCTGGTCCCAGCCCTGGTTTCCTGGCAGCAGCCTTGGGAGCGGGTCCCTGGCTGGGGGCTGTGGGAACCTCTTCACTCTGGTGCCCAGGGACAGCACTGGAGGGAAGGGCTGGAGCTGAGTCGGGGCAGGTTTAGGTTGGATGTCAGGAAAAGGTTTTTCCCCCAGAGGCTGCTGGGGCCCTGAACAGGCTCCCAGGGAAGGGTCACAGCTCCAGGGCTCTGGGAGCTGCAGCAGCGTTTGGACACCGCTGCCAGGCCCAGGCTGGGATTGTTGGGGTGTCCTGTGCAGGGCCAGGAGCTGGACTCGAGGATCCTGATGGGTCCCTCCCAACTCAGCCAATTCCGTGCTTCTGGGATCCCATGGCCCTGGGAATGGGACTGCAAATGGTTGCCATGGCAACGGGCTCTGGCTCCAGGCCTGAGCTGGTGTCCATGGAACCACCCCTGGCACGGGATCTGCATGGAGCTGCCAAGGGACCGACCCTAGCAACAGGGGCTGGGGATGGTTGTCATGGAAACTGACCCT
>JANEHK010000290.1:26823-38073 GCA_025960845.1 Tachycineta bicolor | reverse complement strand
CGCTCCCCGCAGCGCCCCGGCTCGCAGCTGGCGCCCACCCCAGCGCGCTCCCGGGCTCCCCTGTACCTGTGTGCGTGCGCTTGTGCCGCTGCAGCTCGTCGGAGCGCGTGAAGCGCTTCCCGCACAGCACCCAGGTGCAGATGAAGGGCCTCTCGCCCGTGTGCCACCGCAGGTGCGCCCGCAGGTGCGAGGTCTTGCCGTACACCTTCCCGCAGCCCGGCACGTGGCAGATGTGCTGCTTTTTTTTCCCTGGGTCCCCAGAGCTCCTGCCAGAAGGGAAAAGGGTTAAAGCCGAGGGAATCTCGGTGGCGGTCTCGGGGTGGAGCTGATGGATCGGGACTGGCCGGACCCCAGTTGAGGGGTTTGGGGTGAGGTTCAGTCAGGTCCCGCCCTTGGGTCACAGCAGCCCCATGGGACGCTCCAGGCACGGGGAATCGGGGCTGGAAAAGGTGGGAAAGGAGCTGGGGGTGGCCCAGGCGGCCACGTGGCGCTCGGGGACACGGGTGGCGCTGCCAGAGCTGGGCCTGATGATCCCAGGGCCCCTTCCCGACAATTCCAAACAATTCCATAAAACCAGGCGCTCTGAGGGGCGCGCCGGAGCCGTGGGCAGCGAGCGGCCTCACCTGCCCTCTCCTTCCTTGCAGTAGGGACAGGTGCAGGCTTCCCTCCGCGTTTTCCGGCCCTGCTGCGGCTGGGGGTCCGGGCTGGTCTCCCCCTCCTCCACGGCCGTGCTCTCGTCGCCCAGCCCGTCGCCGCTGCCGCCGTGCAGCCCCAGCTGGGCCCCGTGCTCACCTGCAAGACAAGGCGGGAGGAGCTGAGGGCACGTTCCTCACCTGCACAGGAGGTTCTCCGGCTGTGGACTCCAGCTCCGCCCTTCTCCCTCGGCTTTCCTGACCTTCCCCAGCCCGCGGCTCTCCCTGGCCTCCCGGACCTCCCACTGTTCTCCCTGTTTTGGTCCGGCTCTTTAATTTATTTCCACGGGAGAGGGAAGAGCTGCATCTCACCCGAGAAACAGCCCCCTGCCAACTAGTGCAGCTACTCCAGCAGAATTCCGGCAGAATTCCAGCCCAGGCTGCACCAGGGTGAATAAAGCCGGCTGGAAGAGCAGCATCCTTCAGTGGCTCCGCGTTATCCCCGTCACAGAGCCGGGTAAGGACACAAAGAGCTGGGAAATCCTCAGGAGCTGCTGTTGGAGCCAATCCCTGCCTCTCCCCAGGAGCAATTTCCGGCTCCCGAGAGCCAGGGGAGCACAGGGGGAGCTCCCAGGTGAACGGAACCCACGCGAGGGGGTTGAAGCCTTCCCCTGCTCACTCCTCTCATCCCTTCCCCGATGCCACCGTCACTCCTGGGATATTGCCCCTCCTGGCTCCGCAGTCCCTGCGCAGAGCCGGAGCTCTGGGGACGTCAGGGGCTCAGCGATCCCTTTCCAGCCGCAATTCGCGGGTGCCAAAGGATCTCCTGGCAGATGGGCAGCGGAGCCGCTTCCGGAGGCGCTGCCGCATCCTTGGCTGGCCACGGGCTGCGATTCCAGCCCCAAATCCACCTCCTTCACCCCGATTTCCTCACGGGAAACGTGGCAGGTGAGAGACAGATTCACCTTTTTCCCGGCAATTTCCTCGCGAGGAATCCCATTTCTGTAACCCGAGCGCGGCAGGTTCGAGGCAAAGCACGCCTGGGGTTTTATCTCACTCCAGGCGCGCTCTCCCGAGGCTGGGAAATGAAGCTCCAGGCGGGAATTATTCCCAAAAACCCATCTGGGGCTTTTGCTGGTGCAGTTTCCAGCGGCTCCAGGGAGGATGAGGTGACAGGAAGGTGGCTGGGGGTGTCCGGGGGCTGCCGGGCACTCACTGCGTCCCTTCTGCCCGAATTTCGGACGCTGCCCTTTCCAAAGCTGCCATTCCCAAACCCACCATCCTTGTGGGAAGCCCTGCTGGGACCAGCACCTCGGCCAAGCAGGGAAATCGCCTTTACAACCCCTGTTTTCCACGTAGGAGCTCCGAGGGGGGGGCTGGAGAAGGACGGATTTCGAATCCTGGAGGCGCCAGGAGGGAGTTTCACAACCCGGAGACGGCGCTGGGAACGAGGAAGAATTCCTGGCAGGAACAACTTCCCCAGCCCCTGGTGGTGCCGGTGCCAGCAGGCGTCAGTGGTGCCCGGGCAAAGCTCCAGGGAGCAGCCGCGCTCAGGAGGGACAGGAGCCACCAGAACGGGTCCCTGGGGCTCAGGGAAGGACAAAAACCACCGGGAAAGGGAAGAAACCTTCCCTAAAATCCAAGCTAAAGTTCCCTGGCACGGCCTGAGGTGTGTGCCCATGTCAGGTCAGCTGGCAGAAGAGGCAGGAGCGGACTGGGAGGTTTGCTGTCCCCGAATCCAGGGATCCAGATTCCCTGGGAACGGGCAGTGCTGGCCTGCCGAGGGCACCCAGAGCGCCCAGGAGCAGAGCCTGACCCTGCCACACAGGCGACAGGGCAGGAGCAGCCAGGATGTCACCTGGGGCTGTCACCTGGGGCTGGCACCCGGCCCCACAAACCCCGGATATCCCCGGGGTCCCCTCATCCAGCCTGGCACCAGGCCCTGGCAGCGCAGGGATTCTGCCCCAGCCAGGCCTGGAGGAGGGAACTGTCCCCTCCAAAGGTGGCACCGTTTGAGGCCCCGGCCCTGGGCGCCACGTTCCCGAGCTCCCGGCGAAGTCGAGGATTTCGTGACGTGTCTGCAGTCACAGCCCCGCACGGGGGGAGCCTGGGAGGGGTTTTTAATCTTCCTAAGCCAGCGCTGACAGCTTTGTGCTCCAGCCACGGATTAGAGATTTCCCCAGATGGGAAGAGCTGCTGGAGGCGGCGGGGGGGGAAAAAAAAGAAAAAAAAGGAAAAGGAAAAAAAAAAGCCAGAAGAAAAACCCACAACTTCTCTCCTCGCAAAAAAAAACCCCAAAGCAGGAGAAAACACAAGTTTTCTCCCCAAAAGTACACCAGGGAAGGGGAGAATCCAGCCAGGATTCCTTGGAACGGCTTCAATCCTCCAAGAGGCAAAAGCCTACGCGGCGTTTTCTGGGATTTTGGCGCGGGGGGGAACAACCCCAAATGTGTGGCTGCCTCTCAGCGAGGTATAAATCCAGATCCCGGACCTGCAGGGATCGTCCCAGCCCAAGCAGGAGCTCTGAAATCTCTGGGATACGCCAGGCTCAGGGAAAAAAGCTGGCAGAGAGGATAATTCACGATTATTATCCCCACTAATACACGTCCCTGCTAAGACTAAAGCCTCCCTGGAGGCTCCACGCTCGGGTCAGCAAAGCGCTGGAAAAAATATATTATTAACGGAGCAAGAGGAGGTTTAATCCTTGGAAAAGAAAAAAGCTGGGGAGAAAGAGGGATTTTGGGAAGGTGGGAGAGGGGAGCTGCTCCACCGGCGACCTCGGAGACCCCCCAGGAACGGGGCAGTTTCTGGTGTCCCACTAAAAAAAAAACCAAAAAAACCCCAAAACCCCGGAATCTTGGCTCGGGAATTCTCTGCAGACAAGGTGTTCCTTGTGCAAGGGGAAGAAAAAGCTGGGGTTTGTTTGCTTTATTTAGCAAACGACCGGGAGGTGAGAAACGCCCGGCGCAGGGAGGAGAGAGGAGCTCGCACATCCAACCCTGGCCCACCTCAGGCAGGGAACAGACCCCGTGTTCATTCCTAGAGGAAGGGCTGGAAATAAAACCCCAAAGCAACAACCCGGCGCTGATTGTGCAAACCTCTGGCGGCTGTGCCAGGGGTGAGGGGGGGGAGAGCTGGCACCAGGAAGTTTTCAGGTGGAAAGAAAGAAAAGCAAAACCTTGGGGACGCTCGGCCCCAGCACCTCGGGGTGCGTTCCTGAAAAACGCCTCCAAAATCCGCATTTGCTGGCTCACGCTTCGAGCTCTCCCCATTTCCTGCCCGGTTTTTGGGGGTCACTGCCCTGCCCAGCACAAACCCCGGCTGCTGCAGACACACCAAAGAGCTGCACAAAGGGACAGGGTGGCTTTGCAACCGCCGTCCCCTTGGGGTTTTTTTTTCCCCCCATCCGATTCCATCCCTGGTTTGCAAAACGAGTTAATCTGCAGCAGGAGCTCATCCATGTAAATGAGCCAAGCTCTGGCTCAGCAATTCCTTGGAGATGGGGGCAGCGGAGAGGGAAGCAGGGGAATGGGGCAGGCTGCAAGTCTGTGAGTAACTGGGGTTGAATTTGGACTCTGATGACTCCAGAGGCCACTCCTTGGGCAGCTCCCGTAATTGCTGGAGGTTTCTGTGCGTCAGGACGAGCGACGCTTCCTTTGTAGAGGGGATAAATCGGGATGGAGCCGCTGGAATGAGTGAGGTGGGCTGTAAGATGGGACAGAGCTGAGGCAGGGAATCACCTCGTCATCCCCTTTGCCAGACCCATGAATCCTCCAGGATCTGCCAAATGCCTCTGCCACGCTGCAGACTGACACACAGAGCCCCTCTGCCCTTTAAACTCCCCTCGGAATTGTCATAAAACCGGGACAGCTCTGGTCCTGCCTCGCCTTTGCTGGGGTGAAAGCACCCGGAGCACCTCCCCCTGACATCCAGAAATCCCTGAGTGAGGGCTCTGGAAGGAGGAAAACGCCGGGATGAGACCGGGAAAGGCAATTCCCAAAGCGAGGAGCCCCAGCTCACCCGAACCTCACCACGACCAAGGGCGGAAACCTTCCCGGGACACAAATCCCAAGATTTTAATCCCGAGGAGGAGCTGATGCCCGTATCACTGCCAGGATCTAACCCAGACATCCTGGGATGGGGTGGGAGGAGACGAGGAGCGGCGCTGAGGTGGGAGCCGACGCTCTGGAAAGGAGCCACGCGAAAAACTCCCCCAAAGCCGGGAGCCTGGCTGTGTCTGCTGTGTGGGGCGATAAGCGCGGGGCTCCGGCAGGGCTGGGGCTGGCCCAGATAAAAGGGAGAGGCAGATCAGGGCCTGGCAGACGGGTCTGGAGCCGGGACCTCTCCCAGGAGGAGTCACGGGGTGGGTGCCGCGCACCCGACCCGTCCGACCGGCACGGCTGCCAGCCCTGGCCTGGAGCAGCGGCAGGGAGAGGAAGAGGAGGAGGAGGAGGAGCAGCAGGGCCGCCCCACCGAGTGCAGGACCCGCAGGGTGTCCCCACGGGGGATCTGTGTGCGGCACAGCCTCACCCAGACAAAGCTGCGACAACACAGCCGCCGGGATGGATCGCTGCCTCTCCGCCCTGGGGTCTCCGGGGACTCGCGTCCGTGCCCAGCGGAGGACGGCCAGCCGAGGAATCCAGAGGGGATGTAAAGTCCAGGCCGGGCTGGGATTTAGAGCAGGAAGTTTCACAACGTGCCGTGATGTCAAACGAGGGCCGCGCGTCACGGGCGGGTCCTGCCGGGGCTCCGTCCCCTCCCCGCCGCGCTCCGCGTGCCTCAGCCAGGCCCTGCCACAAAGCTGCCCTTAAAAACCAGCACACGCGACACAATCGGGCCTTTGTGCCGCCGGCCCGAGGCGGGGAAGGGCCCTGGAAGGATGAAGTGGGAGCAAGGAGCCGGGAGGGGTTTGCTGGACACGATCCCAAAGGTTCCTGCGCCCACCAGGGGGTTTTCCTTTCAGAACAGTGCTGATGTCCCTCTGCTCGATTGCCCCAGCTGGAAGGGAGCTCGTGCTGCCCGGAAAATCCCAATCCCACCCAGCAGCTCCATCCAGGCCTGGAATCAAACCATCCCAGAACGAGGGAAATCCCTTGAGCGCCCCTAGAACAAAGCAGGGTTAATTCCAGTGCAGCCCTTTACCCGGCGCATTCCTCAGCCAGGCAGGGCTGGGACAGGGACACGGGGACAGAGCCACTCCAGGGACACCGAGCTCACAACAGCCCCTTCTCCTCCTCCCTACGGCAAAAGAGGAAGAGAAACCGCGATGTCACAAAACCCCCGCCACCATCGTGCCCCTCACACAGGATGTCCTCTCCCTGGGGCTGGGGGTCACTGAGGTGGCTCTCAGACCCCACTGAGGTGGCACAGCCCCAGCCCCTCACGGGTGGTGCCCAGCCATGCCGGCAGCAGCCCCGGGAGGGTTTTGGGGCGCTGGCAGCTGAGGAAATCCCCTCTCCCCAAGCCTGTTTGCCCACATGCCGTCCCTGGTGGTCACAGACCAGCCACGGAGGAGGAAGAAACAGCCTCTGAGCCACCCCATTAATACAGACACCGAGCTGGGCTCTGCATCACACCCAGAAAAAAACCCAATAATAATAATAAAAAAAAATCTGAGTTTTAAAGACCTTTTCAGGCGTTGTTTTCTCCCTGAAGGATTTTTTCCCCCTGCCAAAACCCAGGAGAAAAACCTCACTGGCAACAGACGCGAGGGGCTGAGAGCCATGGCCCCCCAGCCGTGAGGTTCAGGGGGGACACAGGAGCACCCGGGACGCCGGGCTGGGCTCTGGAAGGGGCAGGACACGCAGAGCTGCCGGCCCAGGTGGCAGCTGGGGCCACCTCCTCCTTCCTGCAGCCCGGAACACGCAGCAGGATCCAAGCAAAACCAGCTCCAGTCCCCTCCGCAGCAAGGGCTCGTTTTCCATCTGCCTCCCCCCGGAAGCAGAGGAGCTCTTTCCTGCTCCAAAAACCCCTCCCAGCTCCTTGCCTGAAGCAGAAAGTTCCAGCACACGTGGAAGGCTTGGAAAGCGCTGGGGGATCTGGGAAGGGGTGGGAATGAACCCCTCCCTCAAATTCCCACTGGAGAGCTCCGGAGGGACTCAGGTCTGGGGGGGCTCAGCACCCTCTGGAGAGGGGCTGGTGGTGGCTGAGGAGGGGACAAAGGGACTCATTGCCACGTCTGAGGGACACGGACGGAGAAAATCTCCTCCAAATCCTGCCACTGGATGGGTGCCAGGAAGCTCTGCCCTGGCCACAGCTTTCCCGTTTCACCCCAGGAGCCTCCCGGACCACCGCGGGCTCCCCAGAAAAGCGCTCAGAACCCTGCCCTGGGCTTTCCCCCGTGTCACAGCCGCCTCCTCGGGGCTGGGGACAGAGCCAGGAGGCTCCGCTGGTGCCACCGCTCGCGGGGAATTCTTCACCGCGGATCGAGGGCTGAGAGCTGCTGAGCTAAAAAAATAAACGAGAGGAGGAGGAGGAGAAACAGGAGGAGGAGGAGGAGGAGGCTTCGCAGCGTGAGCGCGTTGGATGGGTGGTCTCTAGAACGTTCCTCCCTGTTCCACCTCCGAGGGCAGAGCCAGGCACGAATACAGGAACTGGGGCTCGCCCATGCCTTTCTCCAGCGCCTTCAAAACAAGGAGCGAGCCCGGGAACGCACCGGGAACACGCCCCGGGCTCGGTGGGAGCCGCCCCAGGCGTGGGGATGGCACAGAGGGGACCCCAATTGTGTCCCCCCGGGTGCCAGCCCCGGCTCGTGGGAGCCCCCGCGGGTCCCTGCGCTCGGGGAAATCCAAGGATCAGGCTAATCCCGAGGCTGGAGTGACCTGTGGCCTGCCCGCGAGCCAAGCTGCTGTAGCAACAGCCCAAAATAATGCTGCAAAACAAGCGCGGGGGAGCGGCCGCCGCCTCTCGCGAGAGGGAAGCACGGGCCGGATTGAGCAACATTTTCTGCTGCCTCTCAACTGTGACTAAATCCAGCAACAGCCCCTTTTAGCCGGAGCCAGAACACAAAACAAACCGAAAAGGGAAAAAAAACCAAAAAAAAAACCCCTTAACAAAAAACCAAAAAAAGCCAAGGAAAACAGTGGAAAAGCAAGCGGAGAGCGTTCCCAGAACCGATCCCTTCCGCGGCGGAAGCTGAGCGGGCTCGGCTCAGCTCCCACTTTGACGTATCCCGCTTTTCCCAGGCTGCGGGGGACTGGTGGGCTGGGTCCCAGGGGATGTGAGCAGGGTGCCCCGCGCCCACGGCACCGTCTGGGCCGCGCTGAGGTCACGCTGTCCTGCGCCAGCACCACCCAGACGCTTAATGAGCCCTTTCTTCCGCCCCTGTGAGGAAATTCCCCGCGGCTCCGTGACTGTGTTTGTTTTCGTGGGGTTTTCAGTTAATCCCCGCGTTCTGTGGCCGTGACTCTTCACAGGCTCAGCCGAGCTGGGCTCAGGGTCCTCACCCTGGCGCTGACCCCGGCGGCAGGACAGAGGCACAGAACCAGGCGTCCCCGTTCTTCTCCGCGTTTCCCCCGCGGCCACCTCTTCCCAAATAAAACTCCCCCCCAAAAAAAAAACCCACTTTCGGCATCTTCTGGTGGCCAACACGTTCCCACCCCGGGGCCAGCACAAGCCCCACCCCAACCTGCCCAGCCCCATCTGAGAGCAGCCCGGCCCAGCAGGGCCCAGCCTTCCTCCTTCCCGTGCCCCGAGCACTCACCGGGGGCGTTGGCGATGGCCAGGGGCAGCCCCTGCAGCTGGTGCACCTGGATCCCGGACGCTCCCAAGGCACTGAGGTTAATAGTCTGGAGGCCCGGCACGGAGGAGAGCTGGGCGGCGTTGACGGTGACGGTGCCGCTGGGCAGCGAGGCGATGGGGGTCAGCGTGGTGCTGGTGCTGCCCGTCTGGCCCAGCGACACGCCCTGCATGGGGGCCAGCGTGATTGTCTGCGCCTGGGGGTTCTGCACCTGCAGGTTCTGCAGCTGGATGGTCTGCCAGCTCACCTGCCCGTTGGGACCCACCGTGGGCGTGCGGATGATGATGGGGCCCGAGTTGGGCACGGCTTGGAGCTGCAGGTTTTGCAAGGTGTCTTGGGAGATGGCTTGAGTGGCAAAGGTCTGGCCGGACAGCGGGGTGGTCTGGAGGGCTTGGATCGTCTGCCCTCCTTGGACCAGCTGTGGCTGGATCAGGATCTGCTGCTGCTGCTGCTGCTGCTGCTGCTGTGACTGCTGACTCTGATCCCCCTCCTTCTGCTGCCCCGGCTGCAGGGTCACCCCGGACACGGGGCTCTGCAGAGAGTCCGAGCTGGGGACGCTGCCGGCCCTCTGCGGGGTCTGCGCCTGCACGTTGGTGCCCACCGTGGCGCTGGTGGAGAAATTCATGACGCCCACGTTACTGGTGGTGGTGGTGGCAGAGTAGCTGTTGGCGTTGGTGAAGAAGGCGCCCGAGCTGGCCTGGGACGTGGCCGTGCTGCCCGAGCTGCTGGCAGCCCCCGAGGTGGCCGGCTGGGAGCCGCTGTCCGGCGAGCCCGAGCTGCTCAGGGTGCCCGTCTGGGACGTGGGCGCCAGGCTGGCGGCCACGCTGTTGACGGGCAGCAGGGTGATGTTGCCGTTGAGGGCCACGGGCACGTTGGCCACGTACTGGGTCTGCCCGGAGAGGCTGTTGTTGGCCAGCCCCACGCCCTGGATGGGCACGGCCTGCTGCAGCAGGTTGGGCATGGCGATGAGGTTGCTGCCGCCCGCGCGGCTCGTGATGATCTGCTGGTTGGAGCCGGGGATGATCTGCAGCTGCCCCGAGGCATCCTGCTGCACGTTCACCTGCGCCGGGGTGGTGGCAAACTGCAGCTGCTGCCCGTCGATGGTCTGGAACTGGGGGATCACCTGGTACTGGATGTTGGGGATGACGCCCGGCAGGCCCGTGAGCACCTGCTGGTTCTGCAGGCCGGACGCCGAGGTGACCACGTAGGGCCCGGCGCTGACCGGGCGGCTCTTGGAGGCGTCGCCGCCGTTGCCGCCGTTGCCGCCCGGCTCCTTGGAGCCCGTGGGGGTGCTGGAGCCCGCCGAGATGATCTGCCAGCCGTTGGCCGACTGGGTGAGCTGGGCGGCGGCCGCGTTCAGGTCCAGCTCGCCGCTCCCGCCCTGCTGGCCCTGGGAGCTGTTGGAGTTCTCATTGGGAGACTCGATGCGGCTGCAGGTGGCTGCCAGCAGGGCCAGCGGGGAAGGCTGTGACTCCTGGGGATGAGAGGAGGAGTTACCGGCGTGGAAGGCGGCCCGAGGGGGCAGGCCCGGAGTGAAGAAAAAAAAACAAAACAGGGAAACACAACAACAACAACAAAAAACAAACCAAAAAACCCCAACAACTTATAAAGAGAAAACAGGGAGGAGCATACTCGGAAAAGATAAACACTTCTTCCTGAACAAACCCACCCACAGCCGGAAAAATACAACTGCCAGGCACAGCGCTGTCAGGCCAGGACAGCCTGAACCCACGGGGAAAAGCCTTTTGGGAGGCAGCCTGCCCGGGAAAGCCAAGAGCGCAGAGGGCTCCTCCAGCCCGAAGCGGGGAATCGCCCCGAGGCACAAGCGAGCCCCGGGAAGGAGGAGGGTCACTCCTGGGCTCCCCGAGCTGGAGAAGGGCCAGCGGTGTCACCGGGAGCAGGGGAACTGCGAGTTTCCGAGGAGAGCCGGGGAGGAGGGGAAGCCTTGGCAGCGCTCACCCTCCTCTTCCTGCCCGCGCTGAAACGCTCGCCTGGGCCCAGCAAACAGCTCGGCCCGGCCCTGGACTTTGCCACGAGCTCCCCGGAGCCAGCGGGGCCGGGCGGGGGCCGATCCTCCCCCCACTCACCTGGGCCTCCCCACCGCCGGCGCTGCTCGTGCTGCTGGCGTCGCCTTCGCCCTTGTCGGGCTTCACAGCCGACATCTCCTCGGTGCTCTCCTGGTCTGCGCAGGAGGGAAGCGACAGCCCCGGTTAGGGACATTTCGGGGCAGGGCAGCGGCACGAGGCTCGGGAGGGCCCGGCAGGGCCCGGAGGGGACACGGAGGGCTGGCTGCGAGGGGACCATGTGCTCCTGGAGCAGCCGGGAGAGGGGCTGCGAAGAGCAGGGAGCTGCCAAAGGGGAGCTGGCAGCGGGACAGGGGGGGGAGGACCCGGCTTCAGGGTCCGGCTCCTCCCCAGCCGCCCGGGACACTCCCTGGCCCCCGCCGAGGTCCTCCCCGGGCCTCCCCCTCGCCTGGCCCGCGGGGGCCGGGGCACACACCCCCGGCCCCGCGGATCCACCCCAGGATTCCCCCGCGCGGCTCCGGCCCGCGGGATCCCCTGCCCGGGGCCGCCCCGCCCGCGATCCCCCCCGGCGCGGGGGTCCCCGCGCCCACCGAATCCTTCCTCTCCCGGCGCTCGGGAGCCTCCTCATCCTCCGCCGGCCACCGGGGCTGCGCCCCGCGGTCCTGCCCTGACCCCCGGCGCCCCTCACCGGGCTCTACAGCGGGGAGGGGACGCGATGGGCCCCGCTCGCACCTTCCCGCGGCCCTCCCGCACGGCCCCCCCCGCCCTCGCCTCCCGCATCCGCCCCCGCAGGGCGCCTTGCCCGGGAACGGGGGAAAGCCCCCCGGTCCCTGCGCTCGCAGCCGCCCTCCCCCGC
>JANEHK010000290.1:0-15859 GCA_025960845.1 Tachycineta bicolor | reverse complement strand
GGGAAACTGAGGCATGGGGGGACATGGTCCTGCTCAGGGTCGCTGTGTCCCCCCCTCTCCGGGGGTGGCAGGAGCTGAGCGGGGTTGGGGACAAGCTGGGCTGTCCCTTTGTCCTCAACCCCTGCGGTGCCACGTCCCCGTGGTCCCCTGCGCCTCTCCCCTGCTCCCAGGAGCCCGGCCCTGTGTCCTGTGGTCCCCAGAGTCCCGCGTCCCCCTGTCCCTGTGTCCCCAGGACCCTGTCCCCCACGTCCCCCTGTCCCCAGGACCCTGTCCCCCACGTCCCCCTGTCCCCCTGACCCTGTCCCTGTGTCCCCAGGACCCCGTCCCCCATGTCCCTGTGTCCCCATGACCTTGTCCCCCATGTCCCCCTGTCCCCGTGTCCCCAGGATCCTGTCCCCCATGTCCCCCTGTCCCCAGGACCCTGTCCCCCACGTCCCCCTGTCCCTGTCCCTGTGTCCCCAGGACCCCGTCCCCCGCATCCCCCTGGTCCCGTGTCATTCCTCGTGTCCCCAACCTCAGGGACAGCCAAAGCCTGACAGGCCTGGGGCCCTGACGGGATTTGTCCCCTGCCAGCCTCACCCTGCCACGTGCGTGTCCCCAACAGCCGCGACCCCACTCCCGGGGACATCCCACGGCCCCGTGCCTCAGTTTCCCCCCGCCCCGGCCGCATCCCCGGGGCGCACGTGGCAGCGGCGGGCACGTGGCGGGGGCCACGTGCGTCCCCGAGGACACCCCAATTTTGGGCGCTGTGGGCTGGCGGGGGCCCCCCGAGCTCCCCCTCCCCACGCCCTGGGCCCCCGCCAGCCCTTTGATGCGCTCAGCCCTGGTTTGGGGTTTTTCCTGAAAAAAAAAACCAAAAAAAACCAAACCCAAAAAGCCACGGAAAAAGGCAAAAGGAGGCGGAAACGAGCTCCTGTGCCAGCACGAAGCGGGGAGGGGACAGCTGCTGGCACCCATGGCCCGGGGGGGACAGGGACAGGGACAGGGGTGGCAGCAGGTCCCCGTGCCAGCCCCGGCTGAGTCACGGTGGCCACGAGCTGGCCAGGACCCAGAGAAAGGGGAGACACAGGGCGGGGGGAAACTGAGGCACGGCGGCATCACGGAGCTCAGCGCCACCGCGCAGAGCCGTCCCCAGGGCGGCTCCCGGGGCGATTCACGGTGGCACTGCCACCTCTCCCCCAAGCCAGCCGCACCCTCCCCGCCACAAATTTGCCCATTTCGGGGGTTTCTCCACCACCACCCCCCCCCCCCCAAAAATAAAACCCCCGGCGGCCCCGCTGCCGCTCGCCGTGGGTGGGCCAGTGCCAAGCAGGGCAAGGAGCCACGTCCCCGAGCCAAAGCCGGCCCGGCGGCCACCGAGGGCTCGACCGCCCGGAGCCTCCCAAACCACAGAGCCCAACCCCATCCAGCGACCCCCCCAAACCCCACCGGGGACCCCCCCTCCGCCACCAGCGGGTTTTTCTGCTGCCTCGCTGCCCCAGCAGGGCCGGGTTTGGGGGGTCCGAGGGACGCCACGCCAGCCCTGCGGTGGCTCTGATGTCGGCGCCATCGCAAATCGCCGTCTCCTATCGAACCCCGCTCGCTCCGTAACGGGCGAGGAATGTGGGGCCCCCCGGCCGCAGCTCCCCCCGCCGCCTTTATTTAATATCCTGAGAAAATTAAAATAGCTCTTGCGGCCGCCGAAGGGAAAACACGGAGATAAACACAAGGAAAGCGGGAGCCCCGAGAGAAGGGCTGGGAGCGGGCCAAGGAGTGGGGCGCGGCGCGGGGGGGGCACACGGCGGGAGCGGCACCCAGGGGACACGGGGAGAAGGGACACGAGAGGGGACAGCGGGGGAGGCGGCACCGGCGACAGCACACCGGGATGCCCCGGGAGGCCCCGAGGGGGTGCGGGAGCGTGGTACCCAGGGGACACGGGGGTGCGGGACACAGGGGTGCTCCAGGGGGGTGTCCCGAGGGTCCCGGTCCCGGTCCCGTTCCTGTTCCCGTTCCCGTTCCCGTTCCCGGTCCCGGTCCCAGCACAGCCCGGCTCGGACACCACGTGACCCGCCGGCCGTACCCGCCCTTCACCCCGCCCCTCCAACGAGGCTCCGCCTTCCTTAAAGGGGCAACGTGTCCCTCATTTTGATCGGTCCCCGCTAGAACCGGAGAGGCACTACGTCACCGGTGGAGCGCGTCTGGGCGGTGTACTGTGATATCGCGCCGATATTCTCCCTCCTCCGCGGAGGAAAATCCATGAGGGCGGCGTAGTCCCGCGGTGAGGACCTCGCCTGGGTCCCACGTGAGCCGCGGCCCTTTTAATTCCCCTCCCACACGCGCTGACGGCCGCGAGGGCGGCGCGCGGCGGCGATTGGCGCGAGCCGGGAGCGGGAAGGGGTGAGAGGAGCCAAGATGGCGGCGCCGGGGGGCGCCGGGGGGCGCCGGGGGCTGTGAGGCGGCGAGGGGCGGAGGGACCAGCGGAGGGCTGGCCCGGCCGGGATCCGGCGCTTTCCGAGCCCACCGGAGGTTTCAGCTGTTGCCCCGCACCCCAGGCTCGGCGCCGCCATGTGTTCCCTGGGGCTGTTCCCGCCGCCGCCTCCCCCTGGGGATGTCACCCTGTACGAGCTCAACAACGCCCTGGTGTGCGGCCGCCTCAGCGAGCAGCTCCCGCTGGCCTTCCAGAGCCAGGTGAGCCTCCCGGGGCCGGGCCAGCCCCTCCTTGTCCTCCCCAGCGCCAGATGAGACCCCCGAGCCAGGGAACCCCCCCTGCTCCCGGGCCGTGCCAGCCCGCCCCAGCCCCGGCGGTGCCGCTTTTGTCCCCCTCAGCTGTGGCTGGAGCTCTGTCCCCTCTGCTGGGCTCTCTCCTCCTCCGGGCACCCTCAGGCTGTTCCTTCGCCCTTCCTTGCGCCCCTTCTCTGCCCCGGAGGAGGATCTCAGGGGGTCTGTGGGTGCTGCAGGTGCCCGATCTGCCCGTGCTGAGCCTCCCCAAGGAGCCCCTCAAGGCTCACGGCCGCCTGGAGCCCAGCGCCCGCCCGCCCTTCATCCACCACCGCGAGTCCCTCTGGAAGCGCTGCCTCAGCGCATGGTGAGTGCCCCGCTGTGCTCGGGCAGCCGGATCTGTGCCCCGAAGGGACCGGGGCCGTACCCGGGAGGAGCGGGGCCGTGCCCGGGAGGAGCGGGGCCGTGCCCGGGAGGAGCGGGGCCGTGCCCGGGAGGAGCGGGGCCGTGCCCGAGGGGAGCGGGGCCGTGCCCGGGAGCAGCGGGGCCGTGCCCCGGAGGAGCGGGGCCGTGCCCGGGAGGAGCGGGGCCGTGCCCGGGAGGAGCGGGGCAGTGACCGCACTCTCGCCGCAGGCGCGACAGCGGGCTCAGCGCGCTGCTCCGGGAGCTCGCCAGCGCCGACGAGGAGGGTGAGTTCGGGCTGCCCCGACGTCTCCCGGGTCTCGCTGCGGTGCCTCGACTGCGCCCCGCTGCCCGTGTCCCCGTGTGGCGCTGGCGGGGACGCTGAGGGCTCGCTCTCTGCCCGCCAGGGCTGCGGTGGCTGCGGACGGGCTCCAGCCACGCTCTGGCCATGTGCCGCTGGCTGTCCTCGCTGCACGGATCTCTGTTCCCGCACCTCTCCGTGAGTCGTTCCAGCCTGGGCGCCGCTGCTGCGGGAGGCAGGGCTAAGGGGAGCGGTGTTTTGGGGTGAAGGGTGGTCTCTTCCCCGCTCAAACCCCCCCTCAAAATGCTCCTCCTGGAGATGCTTGGCTCTGGACACTACTTCTTCTGCTGGGAAGGTGTTTGGGCAGCAAAGGGCCTGAATGCAGGTGGGGGAGAGGCAAAAAGGGCTGGACACTGCGGGTCTGTGCTGCCAGCTCCGTGTTCTCCTCTCCCTGCAGCTGACCAGTGAGGACATGATCACAGCCTTCTCCCAGGCTGTGGACTGGTGAGTCCTGGGTGTCCCAAAATCACCGTGGAGGGCTCTGGGACCCTCCCCGGGGTGGGGGTACAGGGACAGGATGGCCCCGTTTGGGTGGGCTCACCCACTGAAGGTAAATATTTCCCCACTGGCTCTGCCCTCGTTTGTGTGCCCCAGTCAGGGAGAGATCAGATCCTGGAAAATTCCATCCAATTCCAGCCCTGGGCTGTGGTCACCAGCCCCTCAGCAGAGCCCTTTCTCAAAGTAAATGGTCCCCCTGAGCAGCAAAAAGGAAGTTTTATTTCTCTGGGGACTCTGAGCAGCCCTTGCCGGCCCAGGGGGTGCTGGAGGGTCTCAGCCTGCCCCGTGCCCCCTCCAGGGCCGGCTGCACCGTCCGGGCCTTCGCCTGGCACCCCCACACCAACAAATTCGCTGTGGCTCTTCTGGATGATTCCATCCGTGTCTACAACTCCAGCAGGTGAGCCTTTGTCCCGGGCTGGGCACTGCCCTGGTCCTGCTGCTGTGGCCTCCTCACACACCTGGGCACACCTGGGCTCCCCTCAGACCTCCCTGCTCCTTTCCCGCTCTCCCCCGAGCCTGAAGAGCTTTGCCTTCCCTTTCCCTGCCTGCTGTGTAGCTCTGGGGACACTCCAGAGGTGGTGACAGTGCCGGGGGGACATGGGCTGAGCGTCCTCTGTCCCCCAGGTGTCCCTGCTCCCCCAGGGAATGCCAGTCCCTGCTCAGGACAAGACTCTGCCAGCTGCCCCGAGTGTCCCCAAGCTGGGATTTCCGGCCAGCCTGGGCCCTGTCCGGGCTGGGGACAGCTCGGCTCGGTCACACCAGGTGACGTGCACACACCTCCGGTGTCACCTGGCTGGGAATTCCTGTCCCCTTCTGGGGACACTCTGGTGTCACCTGGCTGGAAATTCCTGTCCCCTTCTGGGGACACTCTGGTGTCACCTGGCTGGGAATTCCTGTCCCCTTCTGGGGACGCTCCGGTGTCACCTGGCTGGGAATTCCTGTCCCCTGCCCGAGAAGCACACGCAGGGCACAGCTCCCCTTCCCCAGCCTGCTGTCCTCCCTCACTGTGGCTGCTCCAGGGCTCTCAGCCCCCCGCAGCCCGGTGTCACCTGTCCCCTCCCCGGCAGTGCCACCGTGCCCTCGCTGAAGCACCGCCTGCAGAGGAACGTGGCCTCCATGGCTTGGAAGCCGCTCTGTGCCTCCATCCTGGCCGTGGCCTGCCAGAGCTGCGTCCTTGTGTGGCACCTGGACCCCACCTCGCTGTCCACAAGGTGACAGCTCCCACCTTCCCTTCCCGGCCGTCGGCACAGCGCCGTCCCGCCGGCAAATCCCGAATCCCGCTGGCTTCTCCCGCTTTCCTTGGCAGACCGTCGTCGGGCTGCGCCCAGGTGCTGTCCTACCCCGGGCACAGCCCTGTCACCAGCCTGGCCTGGGCGCCCGGCGGGGAGCGGCTGCTCTCGGCGTCACCGGTGGACACGGCCATGCTGGTGAGGGGACGCCGGGGACACCGGGGCTGGCCGCGGCTCTGGAGCTTCACCCGGGAATCTTCGCTCCGCGTTCCCCAATCCCGGCGTCACCGTCGTCCTCCTCGTCCCCTTGCCCCAGGTGTGGGACGTGTCCACCGAGACCTGTGTGCAGCTGCAGTGGTTTGGGGGTGGCGGTGTCACCTTCCTGGCCTGGTCCCCCGATGGCAGCAAGGTGCTGGCGGCCACGCCCTCGGCCGTGTTCCGGTGAGCTCCTCGCGCCCGTCCTCGCTCCAGACTCTGCCTCTGGATCCCAGGTCCCCTCCCTGCTCCCGGTTCCTGTGGTGGGCACAGAGGATTGGGGCGAATTCCCAGGGATTCTGCTCGCTAAATCCCACCTCCTGCAGGGTGTGGGAGGCCCAGATGTGGACCTGTGAGCGCTGGCCCACCATCAGGGGACGCTGCCAGGTAGGACGGGGTGTTCCCCACCCTGGGAATCGTTTAGGCTGGAAAAGCCCTCTGGGATCACCCAGGCCAAGCCCTGGCCACCACTGACCTGTGTCCCCAAGTGCCACATCCACAGAGCTCTTAAATCCCTCCAGGAACGGGGACTCCACCCCTGCCTTGGGCTGCCAGCCCAAGAGATGGTGGAAATTTTCCCTGATGGTGTGGAAATCTTCCCAATATCCAATCTGAGCCCCTCCTGGCACAGCCTGAGGCTGCGTCCTCTTGTCCCTTGTTCCCTGGGAGCTTCCCCTGGCTGTCCCTGCCCGTCAGGGACTTGTGGAGTGCAGAGTCCCTCCTCAGCTTCCTTTTCTCCAGTCCCCCGGCTCCCTCCAGACCTCTCCAAGGCCTTCCCAGCTCCATTTCCCCCTCTGGACACGCTCAGGCCCCTCAGTGTCCATCTGGAGCCGCCAGCTGACCCCAGGGCTCTGACCCGTGCGGGGCAGGCGTCACCTCTAAGGGACACTTTGGGGCTTTGATCCCAAATCCTCCATTCCCAGCTGCTTCCAGGGGATCCCGCGCCAGCTGTGCCCTCCCTGGGCTGGCTGTGGGTGCTGGGGTGACGCTGTCCCACAGACAGGGTGACAAAGGTGACGCTGTCCCACAGACAGGGTGCTGGAGCCCCGATGGCAGCCGCCTGCTCTTCACCGTGCTGGGCGAGTCCGTCATCTACTCCTTGTCCTTCTCCGAGTACCGGGGTGAGCTTGTCCCACCTGGAGCTTCCCGAGGGCTGGGAGAGGGCTCCCGAATGTCCCCACAGCTTTGGCTCCTCACCCTCAGTCACAGCTGTGGGGTCTTGAAGGGATTTCAGGGAGACTCCAGTGGGGTCCAGGGCCAGCTCGGGGGTGCTGGTGTTTGCTGTCCCTTGTCCTCCATGGCAGCCACTCCTGGGACAGCAGCACAGCCTCTCTGAGGAAGAGATAAATTACTGATCACCTGGGCAACGCAGGGATTTACGGAGCGTGGGTTTCTCCCCTCTCAGGGGAGATGCAGGGGCAGGTGGGAGGCTCCAAAACGGCCTCGATCGTGGCAGACCTGTCCGAGACCACCTTCGAGACCCTCTACGGGGAGGAGAGGTGGGTCTGGGGCACCCAGGGGCACGGGGAGGGGGGTCCCTGCTCCTCCTGGCAGCCAGCCCTGGCTGCTGGGACACCCAGGAGGGGGTCTCTGCCCCCCGATTTTGGGGACCTGTGCTGTTCCAGGATCGGAGGAGAGGTTCACTCCATGGTGTGGGACCCCACGGGGGAGAGGCTGGCGGTGATCATCAGAGGTCAGTCCCGCCCCGTGCCCTGCTGCCCGCAGGGAGGAGGGACAGGGAGGGGACAAGGGAGAGCTTTGGTGCTGCTGCCCCCCTGCAGGACACCCCGAGAGCCCGGGCACCCCGCCGGCCATCGCCGTCTTCCGCACCCGGAACAGCCCCGTCTTCGAGCTCCTGCCCTGGTGCGGCGCGGGGCCTGGGGGTGTGGGGTCATTGCAGGGGATTTGGGGTCATTGCAGGGGTTTGGGGTGGTTTGGGGTCATTGCAGGAGGGTTTGGGGTGATTACAGGGGGTGTAGGGTCATTGCAGGGGTGGTTTGGGGTCATTGCAGGGGGGTTTGGGGTCATTGCAGGGGGGTTTGGGGTCATTGCAGGGATGTGGGGTCATTGCAGGGGGCTTTGGGATGGTTTGGGGTCATTGCAGGGGATTTGGGGGTTTTGGGGTGGATCCCAAACACCCCAAATCCCCCAGGAATGTTCTGTTCCCAATAGATCCCAAACAACCCCCCCCAATCCCCCGGGAATCTGCCGTTCCCTGCCCCATAACCCCGCCTGTTCCCCACCCCGCAGCGGCTTCGTGCGGGGCGAGCGCGGTGCCCGGCCCCAGCTCATCTCCTTCCACCCCTGCTTCCCTCAGGGTGCGCTCCTGACCGTGGTGAGTCCCTCCCCTGCGCGTTCCCAGTGCCAGGGGACACTGGCGGCACTGGGGAGGGGGCTGGGGTCGGCGTGAGCCACCCGGGGGTTCCAAGGAGGGGACGTTGAACCAGACCGAGGGTTGGGGGCTGTGTTTTGGGGACAGGGACGGGACAGTGGCCAGGCAGGGAGGGACGGCGCTGGCCGTGAGCCAGGTGTGCCCAGGTGGCCAAAAGGGCCGCTGGGGCCTGGCCTGGCTCAGGCTGCTGTGGCCAGCAGGAGCAGGGGATTGTTTCGCCACGCCTCAAGTGCTGTGTCCAGGTCTGGACCCCCCCAATTTAGGAAGGATTTTGGGATCTTGGGCGTGTCCAGACAAGGATCCAGAGCTGAGGAAGGGTCTGGAGCTCCAGGGGGGCTGAGGGAGCTGGGGAAGGGGCTCAGGAGGGACCTCGTCACCTCCTGTAGCTCCCTGTCAGGAGGGGGACACAGCCAGGTGAGGTCTCTGCTCCCAGTGACAGCAGCAGGGGAGGTTTGGGGTGACTCCATGAGTAATCCTTCCCCAGGAGGAGCGGCTGGGCACGGGCTGGGCTGGCAGAGCAAAGCCTGGGTGATGAGGAGGTGTCAGCTCACGGGCTGAACTTGCTCCCAGAAGGGTTTTTCCCATTCCTGTGCCCTTCTGACACTGAGCCCTGCCCGCCCCTCGCTCTGCCCCGCAGTGCTGGTCCTCGGGGAGGATCTCCCACATCCCCTTTTTCTTCGTCAGCGCCCTGGAGCCCCGCGCCAGCCCCCGCCGCAGCCCCGTGCCCGTGCTGGGCAGCGTCAGGGAGCAGCCGCTCTTCTCCGAGCTCTGACCCTGCCCTGGCACCCCTGGGCCTCCTCTCCCTCCAGGAGCCCCCAGGCCTGCTCGGGGTCTGGCAGTGCTGCTCCTGCCCCGATTAAAGGTGGAATTTTCCTTCCCTCTCCTCTTTCCTCACCCCGACGGGACTGGAAGATTTTGGGGGGTGAATTTGAAGGGGCTCTGGCAGGGCTCCAGGGTCGGGTTTTTGGGGTCAGAGAGAGCTGGGAGTGAACCCACAGAACCCCTTGGGTGTGATCCCACTGCAGCCCAGGGCCAGGGGTTTGGGGGAGGTGGATTTTGGACCCAGGCTTTGTCTTGAGGGTGAGCAGAAGTGAACCAAAGCCCCCAAAGTGAACCAAACCCTCTGGGTCCCTAAACCCCTAAACCCGATCCTGGGGTCCCCAGGGTGCTCGTGCCGCCCCACGTGAGCCCCCCCGGCCCCGCAGGGTGGGAGCAGCAGCTGGACCCCCCCCTCCCCAAGAGAGGGGATTAATGCTGCTGGGGCAGCAGGAAAATCCTGGGATTACACAGCCCGAATCCCAGGATTACACTGCGCTGGCAGGGAGCACGGAGGGACCCTGCTCCCCCCACCCCAACAGTGCCAGGACCCCCAAAATCCTCCCCAGAGCGAGGGGAGACCCCTCCCCACTCCCCCCACAGCATCCAACCCTTCCTGGGGCCAGGCAGGAGCATCCAGGGGACCCAGGAGTGAACCAGGGGGGATCGAGGGTGATCCAGGGGAATCCAGGAGTGATCCAGGGGGGGATCCAGGAGGATGCAGGGATAATCCAGGGGGACCGAGGAGGGACCCAGGGGGATACGGGAGGGACCCAGGGGTGACCCGAGCTCCGAACCCACCGCAGCTGCTGGGACAAGCCTGGGGGGGCTCCTCCTCCTCCCGGCGTCGCCGCTGCCCGCAGGGCAGAGCCCGCAGGTGCCGCAGGTGCAGCCGCGGCTGCTCCCGGCTGCGCCGCACGAACCGGCCCACGCAGAGCAGGACGGCGCCCAGCCACCCCCCCACGGCCACCAGCGCCGCCACGTCGGGGGCCCGCGGTGTCCCCACGCCCCTCCCCAGCGTCTCGTTGTGGCCTCCGGGCGGGGCCGGAGCCTCCGCGGGGCACCGGGAACCTCGCCGGGGGTGTCGGGGCAGCCCCAGCCCCAGCCCGAGCAGCAGCAGCAGCCCGGCCGCCCGCATGGCCCCGGGAACCAGCGGCGTGGGAGGGGACACGGTGGTGGCAGCGGGGGGGTGGCACTGGGGGCTGTCCCCGTGCTCTGGGGGCGGTCACGGCGGTCCCTGAGCCACAGCAACCCCCCAGTGTCACACGCGGCCCCCCCGGATCCCCCCCGAGCCCCCTCAGCAGCGAACGCACTGGGCACACGCTGGTTTTTACTGGTGCTGGGACATGGCAGAAACAGGGACAAACTCCCAGGAAATGGAGCCTGAAAGTCTCTGGCTGGGCTGGCGGTGGTCCAGCACGGGGGGCGGGTGCTCTGAGACCCCCGGGAGGGGCTGCTGCCCCCCAGCACAGCAGGGGAATTCCTTGGAGAATCCGGAATCCGGGTGGGAACGGTCCCTGCAGCATCCCGGGGACCCCGCGCCGGGCCAGGGGCTCCCTTTTGGGGTGACCCCGCTGGGGAGGGGGCTCAGGTGCTCTCTGTGCCCCGCCCGAGCTCCAGCGCCCTCCGGGCCATCTCCAAAGCCCCCTCCCGGGTGCGGTTCCCCCCGATGAAGCCGCTGGCGTGGACGAAGACGCAGCCGGGAATTCCGGCCAGCTCGGACAGCGCCTCATCCCGGAGACCCCGCCAGGCCTCGGGCAGGGGGAGCCTGCGGGGGACAGAGGGGTTGAGAGGGGCCCCGGCGCCGGGGGGGCAGCAGCAGGGCCAGGGGAGGGGTCTCACCGGCTCTGGAAGCTGTGGGGGGCTGTGGGGACGCTCTGCACCCTCCACTGCCCGCCCCGGTCCGGGAACAGCACGAGCTGCAGCGGGCTGGGCAGGGCCAGCTCCCGCTCCAGCTGGAACACGTGCTCCTTCCAGGGACAGCCGCCCTGGCACAGCTCCAGGACCTGCCCGCTGGCATCCACCTGCGAGGGGACACCGGGGTGACTCCCAAACCCGCCCCGGGCTCGGGGTCCCCAAAATCTCAGAGCGCCCTCCTGCAGGGACCATGCAGGATACGGGGTGCAAAGGCCCCCCCGGGGATTTCTATCGTTCCACGCCCCGATTCTCCCCCCAAAATTTCAGATTCTCCCCCCAGAATTCCAGCTTCTCCCGGGGCTGGCTCGGCGTTACCTCGAAGCGGCGCCGCACGGCCTCTTCCACCAGCGCCCGCGCGGGCAGCCAGGCCCGGTGGTAGAAGTCCAGCCGCTCCAGGAACTCGCTGCCCACCAGCTCCATGGCCCTCCGGAACCCTGCCTGGGGACACGTGGCTCAGCCTGGGGCAGCAGCGTGTCCCCGAGCCGGGGTGTCCCGGGAGCTGTCCCCACCTCGGTGTCCTGGTCGGGGTCGTTCCAGCGCGGGTTCAGGTGCCCCACGCGGGCGCTCAGCGTGGTGCTCAGGGCGTAGCGCGGCTCCCCCGCCGCCGGAGCGATGCCGTTGTCCATGGCATCGATCTCCTCCACAAAGTTCTCGTACAGCTGGGGACAGGGAGGGGACAGGGAGGGGACAGCAGAGCTCAGCCCCAGCAGCCGCCACAAGCTGCTCCCCTTTCTCCACCGAGGACAAGCCCCGGGCAGAACCGTGACCCTGGCAGGGTGACAGACCCCCTGTCACCTCCCTGTCACCTTGTCATAGAGCGCTGTGACCACGGGCCCGTCCTCGGGCTGTCCCAGGAGCCCCGCCAGGATCTGGGACCCAAAGTGACAATAGACGAGCCCGGCGCTGCTCAGCTTCGTGCTCCAGGGCTTGTCCGGCCGCAGGCTCCGCATGGACTCCGCGAAGGACCTGTGGGGCCACGCGGTCACCCCGGGGACCCCCGGGGCTGCCGCTGTCCCCGGGCGGGGGTCTCACCTCTGGTGGTGGTCGTAGCGGTGCCGCTCCGGGTCGTACTCGCCCCCCACGTCCACCACCACGTCACAGCCGGCCAGGCGCTGCGGGTCCCGCGTCCGCACGATCTCCGCGTCCTGCAGGGGACACCGGCGTGAGGGCCCCCAGGGCCAGCGGGGACCCCCGGGAGCGGCTGCTGGTGACGAGGGACACCGGGGAGGGACCCTGAGGAGGGGGTGGGGGACCCCAGGTGAGGACCCCAGGTGTGAGCGGGGACCGAGGAGTGACCCCCAGGTGTGACCGGGGACCCCGAGGGGCGGCCGGTGGGTGAGCTCAACTTTCCCCACGCGGGACCTGGAGAGGAGCCACCCCGAGGAAGACCCCGGGACCCGGCCCCGCACGGTGCCCCCGTCCCGCTCATGCCCCGGGCGCGCTGCCGGTGCCGCCGCACGCGGGGCCGTACCCGGTAGCGGGGCAGGAGGCGCAGCAGGAAACACGCCAGCGCCTCGTCGCAGTGGAAGGTGCCGTCGTGGGTGCCGATGCGGGCGGCGGGCTCGGGGTGCGGCCGCTTGTGCCCGGCGCCGGTCGCGGTCCCGGTCCCGGTGCCGGCCATGGCCACGAGCCGGGCGGCGCGCGCCGCACCGCGCATGGCGGCGGCGAGGCCACGCCCCTAAGGACACGCCTACCCCGGCGTGAGCCCCGCCCCCGCAGCGGCGCATGCGCACGGGCGGCACAGAGGCGTCGGTCGGCTCTGGCGAGCGCCCCCTGGCGGCTCGGAGCGGGGATTCGCGGGGCGGGATCGGGACCGGGACAGAGGGACAGAGGGACACCGGGGGACAGAGGGGGACACCGGGGACAGAGGGACACCGGGGACAGAGGGGGACAATCCTGGGACAGACACACACGGTCCTGCACAGCCCCCCGGAGGACCCAGGGAGAGCCAGAGACACGGGGACAAGGATGGACGGACGGACACGCAGGGATGGACATGTAGGGATGGGCAGAAGGACACACAGGGATGGGCAGACGGACACGCAGGGACGGGCAGAAGGACACACAGGGATGGACAGACGGACACGCAGGGATGGGCAGAAGGACACACAGGGATGGGCAGACGGACACGCAGAGATGGGCAGAAGGACACGCAGGGATGGGCAGACGGACATGCAGGGATGGGCACACAGGGATGGATGACCTGTCTGGACACACGAGCCTGGGGCTGAGTGGATTTGCCCAAGCAGGAGTTTATTGGCCAGAGCCAGGGACCCTCTGGCCCTCGGTCAGGGCCCAGGGGGGCTGTGACGGCCCCTCCCAGGGATCCGGAGCCCCCAGCTCCCAAATCCCCCATCCCAGGGTTTGCTCCGGGTGGGAACAAAGGCCTGGAGCCGCCTCCAGCCCATGGCAGGGGGAGGCAGCCAAGCTGGAACTGGGGTCCCTGCCCCATCCCAGGGGTCATCACCATGCCCCAGAGGGGCCCAGCTCCAAAGCGGGGGTGTCTCCTGGAGATCCCCCGCTCCCCCCTTCCCCAAAGTGCAAACAAAGCTCGTCCTGCTCTTCCCTTGGAGGGTCGAGGACAAATCTCCCCTCTCTCGGGGCTTCCTTGGCTGCCTCTGGCACACGGGAACATCACCCACGGCACCTGCTGGCCGCGATTTGGGGCCCCCGAGCCCACGGCTGCTGTGGGATTTGGGGGTGGGGGGGAAGCAGAGCACGGCACAGCGGCACCCTGACTTCATCTCCCGTCCGGAAATAAATGAAGGGATTTGGAGGCACGGAGAAGGATGCACCAGCTCCTGGAACGGGGGAAAAACCCAACTCCAAACCCCGGCACAAGCTGGGGCTCTCCCTTCTCCCGGAGCCGGTCCCCTTCAGGAGATGTCGTTGCCGAACACCTCGAGCAGCAGCGGCGTGAGCTGCATGCTGTGCTCGGGCTGGAAGGACAGGCAGCGGTACTGCCGCGAGTGCTCCTCGTTCAGGCTGCGCAGGTCGGCCAGCTTCTGGATCATCTTGGCGTAGAGCAGGCGGCTGCCGGGCGGGGGGTGCCGGGCTCGGATGTAGCTCTGCAGCACCTCCGAGAGCCGCTCCTGCAGCGCTTCCACCCGCAGCGGCTCCCGCACGCCCGGCCGGTCTGCGGGGCAACGGCGGCGCTCAGGGCACGGAGCCCCGCGGCGGGGACTGGGGGGGATTGCTCCGCGTTCCGGGGGTTTGGGGTGATTCTCTCCCTTTCCTGGGGTTTGAGGGTTTGGGGTGATTCTCTCCCTTTCCTGGAGTTTGGGGTGATTCCCTTCCTTTTCCTGGGGTTTGGGGTGATTCTGTGCCTTTCATGGGGTTTGACGGTTTGGAGTGATTCCTTCCCTTCCATGGGGTTTGAGAGTTTGGGGTGATTCCCTCCCTTTTCCTGGGGTTTGGGGTAATTCCTTCCCTTTCATAGGGTTTGAGGGTTTGGGGTGATTCCCTTCCTTTTCCTGGGGTTTGAGGTGATTCTCTCCCCTTCATGGGGTTTGGGATGATTCTGTCCCTTTCCTGGGGTTTGGGGTAATTCCTTCCCTTTTCCTGGCGTTTGGGGTGATTCCTTCCCTTTCATGGAGTTTGGGGTTTCACGGGGTTTAGGGTGATTCCTTCCCTTCCATGGGGTTTGAGGGTTTGGGGTGACTCACTCCCTTTTGTGAAGTTTAGAGTGATTCCCTCCCTTTCCCAGAATTTAGGGTGATTCCCTCCCTTATCATAGGGTTTGGGGTCATTCCTTCCGTTTTTGTGGGGTTTTGGGTGATTCCCTCCCTTGTGTGGCTCTTTATGGTTCGGGGTGATTCCCTCCCATTTTAGGATTTGAGGTGATTCCCTCCCTTTTTGTCTCTTCTTAGGGTTTGGGGGGCGATTCTCACCCTTTTTATCTCTTTTTAAGGCCAGCTGTGGTCAGGTTTTTTGTTGGTTTTTTTTCCCCCCTCCCCTTTGTGGGGTTTTCCAGTTTTGGAGTTTTCCCCTCCCTCGTGAGCGAGTTTGTCCCTACCTGGGGACAGGATGCAGATGGCCATGAGCAGCACGTGCTCCTCCTCGTGCAGGTTCAGCTTCTTCAGCCCCACCTGGAATTTCACCAGCGGCTCCAGCAGGTCCATGCTGTGCCCGGCTGCGGAGAGAACGGAGCCTCTGAGGGGCTCTGGGGAAGGCTCTTTTCCTCTGGGAGGGGATTTTTCCCTTTGGAAAGGGATTTTTTTTCCCCCTCCAGAAGGAGACATTTTTGGACACGCTGGGACACATTTTTGGACAGACTGGGACACATTTTTGGACCCACTGGTGGCTCTGGGGACACTGAGGCACCCCCATAATTTGAGACAGGACCCCCTTCACCTTCCCCAGCACAAAACCAGGCGCAGAGGGAAGCTCCAGGAGAGGAAAACCCACGGAATTCCGGACGGTTTTGAGCGGGGATCTCCCTTACCCTGGGTGACATCGCTGACCCTGTACTTGAAGTCGCTGCTGCCGCAGGTCCAGGACATGTCCTCGAGGGTGAAGGACTGGTTGGAGCGCAGCATGATCACCTCCATGGCGCTGCACTTGAGCAGCACGATCTGATCCTCCGCAGACAGATCCCTGCGAGAGGATTCGCCCTCGGCACCGGCTCGGGGGACACAGGAGGAGCTGTCACCCCCCCAGGGGCTCCCTGCCCGGAAATCCCATTTCCAGGGGTTTTTGCCCCAAATCTCGGCGTGAACGGGACCCTGACGAGCCCCTCGAGGGCTCCGCGGGAGCTCTGGGTGGAGTTTGAGCGCGTTTCCCAGGGCGTTGGGAAAGGAGGAGAACCCCCAGGAGAGACGGAAAACGGAGCTGAGGAGCGGCTGGGGAAGGGTGCGAGGGGCAGCACGGGATTCGGGATCCGAGGCCTCACCTGAAGCCCGGGATCATCTTGGCAAAGCCGACGACCTTCTGGATGCTGTAGCTGACCAGGTCAGCCAGGTGCGGGAGCATGGAGAGCTGCGAGAACTCCAGGTTCATGGAGGAGCTCTCGTCCTGCTCCTCGGGCAGCGCCAGGCCGGGGAACGGCGGCGGCTCCACGGAATCTGCGCCGGGGGAAACGCTCTGAGGGGACCCCGGCACCCCGAGGAGCCCCCAGAGGTGAAAAGAAGGTTCTAGAAGGTCAAATTCGGGTGGGAGCGCTGCATTCCTGCCCCTCTGGAGGGGGGAGAGGAGGGAATCGGCGTGGGTTTGAGGCCAGGATTTCCACAGGGTGCTGGGTTGGGATAAAGGCAGGGAAAAGGCAGGGAAAAGGCAGGGAAAAGGCAGGGAAAA
>JANEHK010000289.1:22697-36694 GCA_025960845.1 Tachycineta bicolor | reverse complement strand
ATTTCATCTCAGTCCTCTTGGCTGTGATCCCTCCATTTCCAAAATTTCTGCTTTTCTTTCCATTCCATTCTTTTTGATCATATCTCCTTTCCAGAGCACTTGTTAAACTTGGCTTTCTGACCTCAAGATTTCATTCCAATTCTTGAAAAGAAAACACTTTGTTTCAGGAAAGGGGAGGAAACTTTGCGATTTCAATGCGGATGAAACTGGAAAGCTTTGCTCCATTTCCCTGCACTTCTTTTCATCCCATTCACTATCATTGTTTTCACATGGATTTGAAAATTTTTAGGTTTTTTTATTTACATTTTGTTTATTCAGATTGCCCTCTGGTCACAGAATTTACATTTCTTCCTGATTTTAAAGATTGGATTTGGAGTAATTTGAGCAAGTTATGGTCTTTTTCACTGGCGCTCATATCGTCTCAGTCCTCTTGGCTGTGATCCCTCCATTTCCAAAAATTTTGGTGTTTTTCCATTCCACTCTTTTTGATCATATGTCCTTTCCAGCGCACTTGTTATACTTGGTTTTCTGATTTCCAGATTTCATTCCCATTCCTGAAAATTAAAGCCTTCCTTTCAGAAAAGGGAATGAAATCTTGTGATTTCCATGAGGATTAAACTGGAAAACTTTGCTCCATTTCCCTGCACTTCTTTTCATCTCATTCACTATCATTGTTTTCACATGATTTTGATAAATTTTGGGATTTTTATTTACATTTTGTTTCTTCAGATTGCTCTCCTATCTCCGAATTTACATTTCTTCCAATGTTTGAGGATTGGATTTGGAGTAATTTGAGCAAGTTATGGTCTTTTCCACTTGCATTCATTTCATCTCAATCCTCTCAGCTGTGATCCCTCCATTTCCATAATTTCTGGAGTTTTTTCCATTCCACTCTTTTTGATCATATCTCCTTTTCAGAGCACTTTTTATACTTGGTGTTCTGATTTCAAGATTTCATTCCCATTCCTGAAAAGAACTAAAAACTAAACTGTACTAACCTATCACAGGTGGAAACCCCAAAAAGCCAATCTCCTGCTAGACCCACAAATGTATAAAAAGAAAATAATAAACAAAGAGGTTTTTCTACCTCCTCCTCCTCCTCCCTCCGCTCTCGGAGCAGTGAGCTGGAATCGGAAGAACCTCGGCCTTGCAAAAATGCTTTGTCTGCGCATGATTGCTTTGTGTGTCTCGGCGACAGCAGAGCATATGTTAGACTTGGTTTTCTCATTTCAAGATTTCATTCCTTTTTCCTGAAAGGAAATGCCTTCCTTTCAGGAAAAGGAATGAAATCTTGCGATTTCAACGAGGATTAAACTGGCAAGCTTTTCTCCATTTCCCGGCAATTCTTGTCATCCCATTCACTATCATTTTTTTCACATTGTTTTGAAAATTTTTGTGGGTTTTTTTCACGCTTTGTTTCTTCAGATTGCTCTCCTGTGTCTGAATTTGCATTTCTTCCTGAGTTTAAGGATTGGATTTGGAGTAATTCGAGCGAGTTATGGTCTTTTTCACTGGCCCTCATTTCACCTCAGTCGTCTTGGCTGTGATCCCTCCATTTCCAAAATGTCTGCATTTGTTTCCATTCCACTGTTTTTGATCATATCTCCTTTCCAGAGCACTTGTTATACTTGGTGTTCTGATTTTAAGATTTCATTCCCATTACTGAAAATAATTATTTTTGTTCCAGAAAAGGGAATGAAATCTTGCAATTTCCATGAGGATTGAACTGGCAAGCTTTGCTCCATTTCCCTGCATTTCTTGTCATCCCATTAACTATCATTGTTTTCACATGGTTTTGACAATGATCCCTTTTTCCTTATTTTTTTCTTTTTTTTTTGTCACATATTGCTTCTTGAGATTGATGTCCTGTCTGTGAATTTACATTTCTTCCTGCGTTTAAAGATTGGATTTTGAGTAATTTGAGCAAGTTATGTTCCTTTTCACTGGTCCTCATTTCATCTCAGTCCTCTTGGCTGTGATCCCTCCATTTCCAAAATTTCTGCATTCTTTCCATTTTAATCTTTTTGATCATATCTCCTTTACAGCGCACTTTTAAGACTTGGTTTTCTGATTTCAAGATTTCATTCCCATTCCTGAAAATAAAAGCCTTCCTTTCAGCAAATAGAATGAAATCTTGCAATTTCACTGAGGGTTAAACTGTCAAGCTTTGCTCCATTTCCCTGCACTTCTTGTCATCCCATTCACGATCATTGTATTCACTTGGTTTTTGAAAATTCTTGCGCTTTTTTTAATATTTGTTTCTTCAGATTGCTCACCTGTCTCTCAATTTACATTTCTTCCCGGGTTTCCGGATTGGATTTGCAGTTATTTGAGCTAGTTATGATCTTTTTCACTGGCCCTAATTTCATCTCAGTCCTCTTGGCTGTGACCCCTCCCTTTTCCAAAATCTCTTGATTTTTTTCCATTCCACTCTTTTAGATCATATCTCGTTTTCAGAGCACCTATAAGACTTGGTTTTCTGATTTCAAGATTTCATTCCATTTCCTGAAAAGAAAAGCCTTCCTTACAGGGAAAGGAATGAAATCTTGCGATTTCAATGAGGATTAAACTGGCAAGCTTTGCTCCATTTCCCTGCACTTCTTGTCACCCCATTCACTACCATTGTATTCACAGGGTTTTGAAAATTTTTGCTTTTTTGTTTTTTCACATTTGTTTCTTCATATTGCTCACCTGTCTCTGAATTAAATTTTCTAACCGCTGTCGCTGTGTCCGTCCTCGCGCTTGCGGCGCTCGCAGGCTAGCTCAGTTAGACACTGCAGCAGCGTAGATAGGGTCAGGGCAGCACGTCGGACGAGCCGCCTCCTTCCCCGTGGGTTCTTAATTCCCTCGCAGCAGCAGCGAGTGGACCGATGTAGAACGCAACCGCGGTGGACCGAAGAAAGGGCGACTCCTCCAGGCAGGGCAAAACAGAGTTCATTGCAGGGAGCTAGAACACGGAGCTCAGCATCCCCTGATCCCCTGCCCAGAAGAGCCGGGATCAAAGCTAGACAGGGACTTTTAAACGGGGGAGGGCTGACAACAGGTCAGCCCACCAGGGAACACAGGGGTGGTAACAGGGGTGTCAACCTTGGAACCATTAACGAATCACAGGAGGGTAGGAGGGGATTCCCCGGGCACCAGCCTATCACTCGATGCCTCTCCTGGATCTTTCCAGAATCCAGGGAAGGATCTCCAAGTGACAGACAGGGCGACCACGAGGAGAGGGGGGGGGAAGCTGAGAGGGACAGGTGCAGGGAAGAAATGACTGACAGAAAACGTCTACTTATACAACTAACTCATAAGGGGGAAAACTATTACAAACACAGGGGGGTACAAGGAACAAACCATTACAAAAAACTCAATATAAATTACATTAAAAAAATAAAAACAAAATGCACACCACCACAACCCACGTTTACGGATTAGATTTTGAGTAAATTGAGCAAGGTATGGTCTTTTTCACTGGCCCTCATTTCATCTAAAGTCCTCTTGGAGGTGATCCCTCCCTTTCCAAATTTTTCTAGAGTTTTTCCATTCCACTCTTTCTGATCATATATCATTTCCAGAGCACTTCTTAGACTTGGTTTTCTGATTTCAAGATTTCATTCCCATTCCTGAAAAGAGAAGCCTTCCTTTCAGCAAAGGAAATGAAATCTTGCAATTTCAATGAGGATTAAACTGGCAAGCTTTGCTCCATTTCACGGCAATTCTTGTCATCCCAATCACTATAATTGTTTTCACATGTTTGTGCAAGATTTTGCTTTTTTTTTTTTTTTTTTTTTTTTTCCACATTTTCTCTATTCAGTGTGCTCTCCTGTCTCTGAATTAAATTTTCTTCCCACGTTTACGGATTAGATTTTGAGTAAATTGAGCAAGTTATGGTCTTTTTTACTGGCCCTCATTTCATCTCAGTCCTCTTGGCTGTGATCCCTCCATTTCCAAAATTTCTGCATTTTTTCCATTCAAATCTTTTTGATCATATCTCCTTTCTAGAGCACTTGTTCGACTTGGTTTTTTGATTTCAAGATTGCATTCTCATTCCTGAAAAGAAATACCTTTGTTTCAGAAAAGGGAATGAAATCATGCGATTTCGATGAGGATTGAACTGGAAAGCTTTGCTCCATTTCCCTGCACTTCTTGTCATCCCATTCACTATCAATGTTTTCACATGGTTTTGAAAATTTTTTGCTTTTTTTTTTTCACATTTGTTTCTTCAGATTGCTCGCCTGTCTCTGAATTTACATTTCTTCCCGCCTTTAAGTATTGGACTTGGAGTGATTTGGGCAAGTTATGGCCTTTTTATCTGGCCCTCATTTCATCTCAGTCCTCTTGGCTGTGATCCCTCCATTTCCAAAATTTCTGGAGTTTTTCCATTGCGCTCTTTTTAATCATATCTCATTTCCAGAGCACTTGTTAGGCTTGGTTTTCCGATTTCAAGATATCGTTCCCATTCCTGCAACTAAAAGCCTTCCTTTCATCTAATGGAGCAAAATCTTGCGATTTTAATGAGGATTAAACTGGCAAGCTTTGCTCCATTTCCCTGCACTTCTTGTCATCCCATTCACTATCAATGTTTTCACATGGTTTTGAAAACTTTTTCTTTTTTTTTTTCACATTTGTTTCTTCAGATTGCTCGCCTGTGTCTGAATTTACATTTCTTCCCGCCTTTAAGTATTGGACTTGGAGTGATTTGGGTAAGTTATGGTCTTTTTCAGTGGCCCTCATTTGATCTCAGTCCTCTTGGTTGTGATCCCTCCATTTCCAAAATTTCTGGATTTTTTCCATTCCAATCTTTTAGATCATATCTGTTTTTCAGAGCACTCGTTAGACTTGCTTTTCTGATTTCAAGATTTCATTCGTTTTTTTCTGAAAAGAGAAGCCTTCCTTTCAGGAAAGGAAATGAAATCTTGCAATTTCAATGAGGATTAAACTGGCAAGCTTTGCTCCATTTCACGGCAATTCTTGTCATCCCAATCACAATCATTGTTTTCACATGTTTGTGGAAGATTTTGCTTTTTTTTCTTTCACATTTTCTTTATTCAGTTTGCTCTCCTGTCTCTGAATTAAATTTTTATCCCACATTTACGGATTAGATTTGAAGTAAATTGAGCAAGTTATGGTCTTTTTCACTGGCCCTCATTTCATCTCAGTCCTCGTGGCTGTGATCCCTCCATTTCCAAAATTTCTGCATTTTTTCTATTCTAATCTTTTTGATCATATCTCCCTTCCAGAGCACTTGTTAGACTTGGTTTTCTGATTTCAAGATTTCATTCCCATTCATTGAAAGAAAAGCCTTCTTTAGAGAGACAAGGAATGAAATCTTGCAATTTCAATGAGGATTGAACTGGAAAGCTTTGCTCCATTTCCCTGCACTTCTTGTCTTCCCAATCACTATCGTTTTCATATGGTTTTTAAAATTTTCCCTTTTTCCTTGTTCCTTTTTTTTTTTTTTTTTTTTCTCATTTTGCTTCTTGAGATTGCTCTCTGGTCTCTGAATTTACATTTCTTCCTGTGTTTAAAGAATGGATTTCGAGTGATTTGAGCGAGTTATGGTCTCCTTCACTGGCCCTCATTACATCTTAGTCCTCTTGGCTGTGATCCTTCCATTTCCAAAATTTCTGTAGTTTTGTCAATCCACGTTTTTTGATCATATCTGGTTTTTAGAGCACTTATTAGACTTGGTTTTCTGATTCCAAGATTTCATTCTTTTTTTCGGAAAAGAAATACCTTTGTTTCAGGAAAGGGGATGAAATCCTGCGATTTCAATGAGGATTAAACTGGCAAGCTTTGCTCCATTTCCCTGCACTTCTTGTCTTCCCAATCATTATCATTGTTTTCATAAGGTTTTTAAAGTTTTCCCCTTTTCCTTTTTCCTTTCTTTTTTTTTTTTTTTTTTTTTTTTCGCATTTTTTTTCATGAGATTGCTCTCCTGTCTCTGAATTTACATTTCTTCCTGCCTTTAAAGATTGGATTTGGAGTAATTTGAGCAAGTTATGGTCTTCTTCACTGGCCCTCATTTCATCTCAGTCCTCTTGGCTGTGATCCCTCCCTTTCCAAAACCTCTGGAGTTTTTCCATTCCATTCCTTTTGATCATATCTTCTTTTCAGGTCACTTATTAGACTTGGTTTTCTGATTTCAAGATTTCGTTCCCATTCATTCAAATAAAAGCCTTCCTTTCATCTAATGGAACAAAATCTTGCGATTTTAATGCGGATTAAACTGGCAAGCTTTGCTCCATTTCCGTGCACTTCTTGTCATCCCATTCACTGTCATTGTTTTCACATGGTTTTGAAAATTTTTTGCTTTTTTTTTTCACGTTTGTCGCTCCAGATTGCTCACCGGTCCCTGAATGTACATTTCTTCCCGCCTTTAAGGATTGGACATGGCGTGATTTAGGCAAGTTATGGTCTTTTTCAGTGGCCCTCATTTCATCTCAGTCCTCTTGGCTGTGATCCCTCCATTTCCAAAATTTCTGCATTTTTTCCATTCCACTCTTTTTGATCATATCTTTTTTTCAGAGCACTCATTATACTTGCTTTTCTGATTTCAAGATTTCATTCCTTTTTTCTGAAAAGAGAAGCCTTCCTTTCAGGAAAGGGAATGAAATCTTGCGATTTCAATGACGGTTAACCTGGCAGGCTTTGCTTCATTTCCCGGCAATTCTTGTCATCCCAATCACTATCATTGTTTTTACATGTTTTTGAAAGTTTTTGCTTTTTTCTTTCACATTTTCTTTATTCAGATTGCTCTCCTGTCTCTGAATTAAATTTTCTTCCCACGTTTACGAATTAGATTTGGAGTAAATTGAGCAAGTTATGGTCTTTTTCACTGGCCCTCATTTCATCTCAGTCCACGTGGCTGTGATCCCTCCATTTCCAAAATTTCTACATTGTTTCCATTCTATTCTTTTTGATCATATCTCCCTTCCAGAGCACTTGTTAGACTTGGTTTTCTGATTTCACGATTTCATTCCCATTCATTAAAAGAAAAGCCTTCTTTAGAGAGAAAAGGAATGAAATCTTTCAATTTCAATGAGGATTAAGTTTGAAAGGTTTGCTCCATTTCCCTACACTTCTTGTCACCCCATTCACTATCATTGTTTTCACATGGTTTTGAATATTTTTTTTGTTTTAATTTACATTTTGTTTCTTCAGATTGCTCTCTTGTCTCTGAATTTACATTTCTTCCTGCATTTAAGGATTGGACTTGGAGTGATTTGAAACTGATAAGGTCTTTTTCACTGGCCCTCATTTGATCACAGTCATCATGTCTGTGATCCCTCCATTTCCAAAATTTCTGCATTTTTTCCATTCGAATCTTTTTGATCATATCTCCTTTCTAGAGCACTTGTTAGACTTGGTTTTTTGATTTCAAGATTTCATTCCCATTCCTGAAAAGAAAACCTTTTGTTTCCGGAAAGGGAATGAAATCTTGTGATTTCAATAAGGATTATACTTGCAGGCTTTGCTCCATTACCGACCACTTCTTGTCATCCCATTCACTATCATTGTTTTCCCATCATTTTTAAAATGATTGCTTTTTTTTTTTTAATTTTGATAGTTCACATTGCTCTCCTGTGCCTGAATTTTCATTTCTTCCCACGTTTAAGAATGGGATTACGAGTCATTTGATCAAGTTATGTTCTTTTTCACTGGCCCTCGTTTCATCTCAGTCCTCTTGGCTGTAATCCCTCCATTTCCAAAATTTCTGCATTTTTTTCCATTCATCTCTTTTTGATCATATGTCCTTTCCAGAGCACTTGTTAGAGTTGGTCCTGGGAGTTCAAGATTTCCTTCAATTTCTTGAAAAGAAAAGCCTTCCTTTCAGCAAAGGGAATGAAATCTTGCAATTTCAATGAGGATTATCTTGCAGGCTTTGCTCCATTACCCTGCATTTCTGGTCATCCCATTCGCAATCATTGTTTTCACATGGTATTGAAATTTTCCCTTTTTCCTTTTCCCTTTTTTTTTATCACATTTTGTTTCTTCAGTTTACTCTCGTGTCTCTGAATTTACATTTCTTCCCACGTTTAAAGATTGGATTCGGAGTAATTTGAGCAAGTTATGGCCTTTTTCACTGGCCCTCATTTCATCTCAGTCCTCTTGGCTCTGATCCCTCCATTTCCAAAATTTCGGCATTTTTTTCCATTCCTCTCTTTTGAATCATATGTCCTTTTAAGAGCGCTTGTTAGACTTGGTTTTCTGAGTTCAAGATTCCATTCCCTTTTTGGAAAAGAAAAGTCTTCGTTTCAGCAAAGGGAATGAAATCTTGCAATTTCAATGAGGATTAAACTTTCAGGCTTTGCTCAATTACCCTGCACTTTGTGACATCCCGATCACTATCATTGTTTTCACTTGGTTTTGAAAATTTTTATGATTTTTTTTCACCTTTTGTTTTTTCAGATTACTCTCCTGTCTCTGAATTTACATTTCTTCCCACATTTAAACATTGGATTGGGAGTAATTTGAGCAAATTATGGTCTTTTTCATTGGCCCTCATTTCATCTCAGTTCTCTTGGCTGTGATTCCCTTCATTTCCAAAATTTCTGCATTTTCTTCCATTCCACTCTTTTTGATCATATCTCCTTTCCAGAGCACTTGTTAGACTTGGTCCTCTGAGTTCAAGATTACATTCCCTTTCCTGAAAAGAAAAGCCTTCCTTTCAGCAAAGGGAATGAAATCTTGCAATTATAATGAGGAATAAACTGGCAAGCTTTGCTCCATTACCCTGCATTTCGTGTCATCGCATTCACTATAATTGTTTTCACATGATTTTGAAATTTTCCCTTTTTCCTTTTCTGTTTTCAATATTCACATTTTGTTTCTTCTGATTGCTCTCCTTATACTGAATTTACATTTCTTCCGGCGTTTAAGGACTGGATTTGGAATAATTTGAGGAAGATATGGTCTTTTTCACTGGCCCTCATTTCATCTCAGTCCACTTGGCTGTGATCCCTCCATTTCCAAAATTTCTGGAGTTTTTTCCATTCCACTCTTTTTGATCATATCTCCTTTCCAGAGCACTTGTTAGACTTGGTTCTGTGAGTTCAAGATTCCAATCCCATTCCTGAAAAAAAAGCCTTCCTTTCAGGAAAGGGAATGAAATCTTGCAATTTCAATGAGGATTATCTTGCAGGCTTTGCTCCATTACCCTGCACTTCGTGTCATCCCATTCACTATCATTGTTTTCACTTGGTTTTGAAAATTTTTGGGTTTTTTTTTTAAATTTTATTTTGTGAGAATGCTCTTCTGACTCTGAATTTACATTTTTTCCTGCATTTAAGGATTGGATTTGGAGTAATTTGAGCATGTTATGGTCTTTTTTCACAGGCCCTCATTTCATCTCAGTCATCTGGGCTGTGATCCTTCCATTTCCAAAATTTCTGCATTGCTTTCCATTCCACTCTTTTTGATCATATCTCCTTTCCAGAGCGCCTCTCAGACTTAGTTTTCTGATTTCAGGATTTCATTCTCTTTCATTAAAAGAAAAACCTTCCTTTCAGGAGAGGGAATGAAACCTTGCAATTTAAATAAGGATTATACTGCAAAGCGTTGCTCCATTTCCCTGCACTGCTTGTCACCCCATTCACTATCAATGTTTTCACATGGTTTTGAAAATTTTGGGGTTTTTTCTATACATTTTGTTTCTTCAGATTGCTCTTTTGTCTCAGAATTTACTTTTCTTCCCGCCTTTAAAGATTGGATTTGGAGTAATTTGAGCAACATATGGTCTGATCCCACCATTTCCAAAATTTCTGCATTGCTTTCCATTCCACTCTTTTTGATCATATCTTTTTTTCAGAGCACTCGTTAGACTTAGTTTTCTGATTTCAAGATTTCATTCCCTTTCCTGAAAAGAGAAGACTTCCTTTCAAGAAATGGAATGAAATCTTGCAATTTCAATGACAATTAAACTGGAAAGCTTTGCTCCATTTCCCTGCACTTCTTGTCATCCCATTCACTATCATTGTATTCACAGGGGGTTGAAAATTTTTTTTTTTTTTTTCAAATTTTGTTTCTTCAGATTTCTCTCCTGACTTAGTTTACATTTCTTCCCGCATTTAAGGATAGGATTTTGAGTAATTTTAGCAAGTTATGGTCTTTCTCACTGGCCCTCATTTCATCGCAGTCCTCTTAGCAGTGATCCCTCCATTTCCAAAATTTCTGCATTTTTTTCCATTCTGCTCTTTTTGATCATAGCTCCTTTCTGGAGCACTTGCTGGACTTGGTTTTGTGAGTTAAAGATTTCATTCACTTTCCTTCAAAGAAAAGCCTTCCTTTCATAAAAGGGAATGAAATCTTGCAATTCCAATGAGGATAAACTGGCAAGCTTTGCTCCATTTCCCTGCATTTTTGTCATTACATTCGCGATCCCTGTTTTCACACGGTTTAAGAAAATATTTGCTTTTCTTTTTTTTTTTTGTTCTTTCAGATTGCTCAGCTGTCTCTGCATTTACATTTCTTCCCTTGTTTATGGACTGGATTTGGAGTAATTTGATCAAGTTATGGTTTTTATCAATACCCCTCATTTCATCTTGCTCCTCTTGGCTTTGATCCCTCCATTTCCATAATTTCTGCATTTTTATCCATTCCAATGCTTTTGATATTATTTCCTTTTGATAGCACTTGTTACACGTGGTTTTCTGATTCCAATATTTCCTTACTTTTTCCTGAAAATACAATCCTTTCTCTAAGGAAAAAAATTGAAATCTTGCAATTTCAATGAGGACTAAACTGGGCAGCTTTGCTCCATTTCCCTGCACTTCTTGCCATCACATTCACTATCATTGTTATTCACATGATTTAAAAAAATTTTGGGTTTTTTTTCACATTTTGTTTCTTCAGATTGCTCACCTGTCTCTGAATTTACATTTCTTCCCACGTTTAAGGATTTGATTTGGTGTAATTTGAGCAAGTTATGGTCTTTTTCACAGGCTCTCATTTCATCTCAGTCCTCATGGCTGTGATCCCTCCATTTCCAAAATTTCTGCATTTTTCTCCATTCCACTCTTTTTGATCATATCTCCTTTCCAGAGCACTTGTAAAACTTGGTTCTGATTCCAGGATTTCATTCCCTTCCTGAAAAGAAAAGCCTTCCTTTCAGGAAAGGGAATGAAATATTGCAATTTCAATGAGCATTAAACTCAAAAGCTTTGCTCCATTTCACTACACTTCTAGTCATCCCATTCATTATCATTGTTTTCACATGGTTTTGAAAATTTTTGGGTTTTTTATTTACATTTTGTTTCTTCAGACTGCTCTCTTGTCTCTGAATTTCCATTTCTTCCCACGTTTAACGATTGGATTTGGAGTAATTTGAGCAAGTTGTGGTCTTTTTCAGTGGCCCTCATTTCATCTCAGTCCTCTTGGCTATGATCCCTCCATTTCCATTATTTCTGGAGTTTTTCCATTCCATTCTTTTTGAACATATCTCCTTTTCCAGAGCACTTGTTAGACTTGGTTTTCTGCTTTCAAGATTTCAGTCCTTTTCCTGAAAAGAAAAGAATTTGTTTCCAGAAAGGGAATGAAATGTTGTGATTTCAATGAGGATTAAACTGGAAAGCATTGCTCCATTTTCCTGTACTTCTGGTCATCCCATTAGCTCTCATTGTTTTCACGTGGTTTTGAAATCTTTTGCTTTCTTTTTTTCCACGTTTTGTTTCTTCAGATTTCTCTTCTGTTTCCAAATTTACATTTCTTGCCACGTTTAAGGATTGGATTTGGAGTAATTTGAGCAAGTTATGGTCTTTTTCACAGGCCCTCATTTCATCTTAGTCCTCTTGGCTTTGGTCCCTCCATTTCCAAAATTTCTCAAGCTTTTCCATTCCACACTTTTTGACCATATCTCATTTTCAGAGCACTTATTAGACTTGGCTTTATGTTTTCAAGGTTTCATTCCCCATCCTGAAAAGAAAAGCCTTTGTTTCAGCAAAGGAAATGAAATCTTGCAATTTCAATGAGGATTAAACTCGAAAGCTTTGCTCCATTTACCTGCACTTCTTGTCATCCCATTCACTATCCTGTCTGACAGATACAGAAAAATGGTGCATACCTGCTGTACCTGTTGCAAACATGGAAAACAGACACCATAGCATCAGAATCTCAGAAATTACTGATAGAAGCAGAGAAATGCTGCAGGAGCATATTTGCTTGCTAGAACAATAGAAATACACACATATGCTGAGCGCAGTGCAAAACGATGAAAAGCAGCAGACACAGCGAGAGCTGTGCGCAGTGTTCTCGCAAAGAACAGCTTGTTCAACTACACAGCTTCTAACATGAAAACAGAGCAAGCATAGAGCAACCCATATGCGGTACTTGTTGCAAACATGGGTAACAGACACCCTGGCTTCAGAATCTCAGAAATCACTGATAGAAGCAGAGAAATGCTGCAGGAGCATGTTAGCTTGCTAGAACAAGTGAAAAACACACATATGCTGTGCGCAGCGCAACCGAATAAAAAGAAGCTTACACAAAGAGAGCTGTGTGAACTGTCTTCGCAAAACAGAGCTTGTTCAACTTTACAGCTTCTAACATGACAACTAAGCAAGCAGAGAGAAACCCACATGCTGGACATGATGCAAACATGGAAAACGGACACCCTAGAATCAGAATCTCATAAATCACTGATAGAAGCAGAGAAATGCTGCATACATGCTGTACTTGTTGCAAACATGGAAAACCGACATCTTACCCTCAGAATCTCAGAAATCACTGATAGAAGCAGAGAAATGCTGCAGGAGCATGTTTGCTTGCGGGAACAATAGAAAAACACACATATGCTGTGCAGAGTGCAAACCGACGAAAAGAAGCATACACAGCGAGAGCTGTGTGCAGTGTTCTCGCAAAGCAGAGCTTGTTCAACTTTACAGCTTCTCACACGGAAAGGGAGCAAGCAGACAGCAAGCCACATGCTCTACTTGTGGCAAACTTGCTAAAAAGACACCTTAGAATCAGAATTTTAGAAATCACTGAGAGAAGCAGAGAAATGCTGCAGGAGCACGTTTGCTTGCAAGAACAAGTGCAAAAGACACATATGCTGTGCACAGTGGCAAACCGATGAAAAGAAGCATACACAGCGAGAGCTGTGCGCACTGTTCTCGCAAAGCAGCACCTGTTCAACTTGACAGTTTCTAACATGGAAACAGAGCAAGCACACAACAACCCACATGTTCTACTTGTTGCAAACATGGAAAAGAGACACCCCAGTATCAGAATCTAAGAAATAACTGAGAGAAGCAGAAAAATGCTGCAGGAGCACGTTTGCTTGCTAGAACAAGTGCAAAACACACATAAGCTGTGCACAGTGGCAAACCGATGAAAAGAAGCATACACAGCGAGAGCTGTGCGCACTGTTCTCGCAAAGCAGAGCTTGTTCAACTTTACAGCTTCTCACATGGAAAGGGAGCAAGCAGACAGCAAGCCACATGCTCTATTGTGGCAAACTTGCTAAACAGGCACCTCAGCATCAGAATCTCAGAAATAATTGAGAGAAGCAGAAAAATGCTGCAGGAGCATGTTTGCTTGCTAGAACAAGTGAAAAACACAAATATGCTGTGCACAGTGGCTAACCGATGAAAAGAAGCATACACAGCGAGTGCTGTGCGCACTGCTCTCGCAAAGCAGAGCTTGTTCAACTTTACCGCTTCTAACATGGAAACAGAGCAAGCATACAGCAACCCACATGCTCTACTTGTTGCAAATATGGAAAACAGACACACTAGCATCAGAATCTCAGAAATCACTGACAGAAGCAGAGAAATGCTGCAGGAGCATGTTTGCTTGCTAGAACAAGTGAAAAACACATATATGCAGTGCACAGTGGCAAACCGATGAAAAGAAGCATACACAGCGAGAACTGTGCGCAATGTTCTTGCAAAGCAGAGCTTGTTCAACTTTATAACTTCTCAAATGGAAAGGGAGCAAGCAGACAGCAAGCCACATGCTCTGCTTGTGGCAAACATGGAAAACAGACACCCTAGCATCAGAATCTCAGA
>JANEHK010000289.1:0-18915 GCA_025960845.1 Tachycineta bicolor | reverse complement strand
AGTGCAAACCGATGAAAAGAAGCATACACAGCGAGGGCTGAGCGCACAGTTCTCGCAAAGTAGGGCTTGTTCAACTTTACTGCTTGTAAAAAAAAAAACAAAGCAAGCAGAGAGCAACCCACATGCTGAACTTGTTGCAAACATGGAAAACAGGGAGCCTAGCATCAGAATCTCAGAAATCTCTGCTAGAAGCTGAGAAATGCTGCATACATGCTGTACTTTTTGAAAACCTGGAAAACAGACATCTTACCCTCAGAATCTCAAAAACCGCTGATAGAAGCAGAGACATGCTGCAGGAGCATGTTTGCTTCCTAGAACAAATGAAAAACGCACATATGCTGTGCACAGTGCAAACCGATGAAAAGAAGCATACACAGCGAGAGCTGTGCGCACTGTTCTCGCAAAGTAGGGCTTTTTCTACTTTACAGCTTGTAACATGAAAACAAAGCAAGCAGAGAGCAACCCACATGCTGTACTTGTTGCAAACATGGAAAACAGAGAGCCTAGCATCAGAATCTCAGAAATCTCTGCTAGAAGCTGAGAAATGCTGTATACATGCTGTACTTTTTGCAAACATGGAAAACAGACACCCTAGCGTCAGAATCTCAGAAATAACTGCTAGAAAGAGAGGAATGCTGCATGCATGCTGTGCTTGTTGCAAACATGGAAAACAGACACCCTAGCATCAGAATCTCAGAAATCACTGCTAGAAGCAGAGAAAGGCTGCATACATGATGCACTTGTTGCAAACATGGAAAACAGACACCCAAGCATCAGAATCTCAGGAAACACTCATAGGAGCAGAGAAATGCTGCATACATGCTGTACGTGTTGCAAACATATAAAACAGACACCCTAGCATCAGAATCTGAGAAATCACTGCTAGAAAGAGAGAAATGCTGCATACATGTTGTACTTGTTGCAAACATGGAAAACAGACATCTTACCCTCAGAATCTCAAAAATCGCTGATAGAAGCAGAGACATGCTGCAGGAGCATGTTTGCTTCCTAGAACAAGTGAAAAACACACATCTGCTCTGCAGAGTGCAAACCGAAGAAAAGAAGCATACACATCGAGGACTGTTCGCGCTGTTCTCGCAAAGTAGAGCTTGTTCAACTTTAAAGCTTGTAACATGAAAACAAAGCAAGCAGAGAGGAACCGACATGCTGTACTTGTTGCAAACATGGAAAAGTGACACCCTAGCATTAGAATCTCAGAAATCACTGATAGAAGGAGAGAAATGCTGCAGGAGCATGTTTGCTTGCTAGAACAAGTGAAAAACACACATATGCTGTGCGCAGCGAAACCCGATGAAAAGAAGCATACACAGTGAGAGGTATGTGCACTGTTCTCGCAAAGCAGAGCATGTTCAACTTTACAGGTGAGACATGACTTTAAAGAGTTAAGATTTTAGCTAAGGGTTAGGAGCAATTTATATTGATCAAGATGTAAGTTAGGTTAGTAAATGGTAGGGTAATGATTATTAGATGCCCAAACTAGAGCTAACTGTTCTATTATGAGCTTGTTTATAGAAAAAGTGAAGTAAGTGAACCGTCATAAGAACATATTGAAACCAGTAAGAACAATGGCCAGCACCTGGACTTGGTATCAATCAATCACGAAGCAGGGGACCTTGGACAGTGCCAGAGGGTCACAGAGACCTGATGAAGACTCTCCTGACTTCATCCTTTGAGACCACTGACCCAATTTGAGACCACCAATCCAATTCAAGAGAAGAACTGCGCACGCGTGAAGGACTGATAGCCTCATTTTAATAGAGAGTGGGGATGGGAGGTGCTGGAGTTATGCATATGTCTTGTATGCAAGATCTTGGAAAATAAATAGAGCGCAAAGAGCCTTGTTCGGGGGGGCCACGCCTTTCGGAGATGACTCCCGTGCCGCCCGCCGGTGAATAAACATACCACTTTCTAACTTTAACTAGTTAGAGGGTCTTTGTCCGTGACTATATCAGTTTTCAATGACTCAGTTTGGCGAGCCAGCCAGGAGAAGGTTCTGCTCGGCTGTGAGACCAGCTCGGGTGGAGGACCCCCTCAGGGCGCCCCCGGGATATTCCTGGAAGAGTGGGCTCAGCTGCCCGACCTGTTCATCCAGCAGCAGACAAGAACTCCTGACTACTAAAACTCCGGACAAAAGGTATGTTTATACTTGAAAAATAGGTACCTTTTTGGTATAGGCGGTTGGTAAGACACTGAGAGACGTCTCGTGCACAATGCATGCCTTGGTTGCTCTGCAGAGCCTGGTTTGGTTTGGTTTGGTTTGGTAACCTGTGTCCCGTGGTGGGGAGCGGCAACCGGTTTTTGTTGTGCCTTGATAATCTGTTTCCCATGGTGGGGGCAACAGCGGCAATAGGATAACCGGTTTTGTTGTCAGTTTTTGGTTTAAACGTACCTTGGTCCTCCATATTTTGAGCGGCTAGCCTGAGTTTTAAGATGCAAAGGGTCCCGTTGTGGGTCGCAGAAAATCCTGATTGCGGCTCTGTGCGCACCGGGGGTGTGTGTGTGTGTGTGTGTGTAGTGTGCACAGATTTGTGTTTTGTGGGTTTGTGTGTCTAGGCTGTGGAAGAATTATTGGTGCACCGTGTGTGTTGTGTATTGTAAGAGTTCGTGTTGTGATTTGACCTGTAAGGCGTATGCATGGTCAGGAAAGGCTGTTGGTAAGTCGTGGGAGACTTCCCACGCACAAATTGTGCTTCTGTAGTGTGCTTGCAAGCTTGATTGGTATCTGGTCAGTTGTACTTGGTTGCCAGCAGAGAAAGCTGTTAAGCTGTTGTACCGGGCTGTGGAGGGCTCGGATTGTTGTTGCTGGCAGGAGGGGATTTTGCCATTTGCTGTGCCATAGAGGGCTCAGTTTGCTAGAATCCAGGACTAGCAATTGTAATGGCAAATCCTGATTTGTGTTGTTACACTGTGTGAATGTGTCCTGACTGTGAGAAAGATTGTGAGAGAGTTTGTTGAGACGTGCTACCAGCACGAAGCGATTGAGGAGTTTGGACCCGCGGTTCCGTTTTCGGGCGACTGAAACGGCCGGGGAAAAACGAAGCGAGTGAGGTGTATGAAAACCCTTAAAGCCCCCTCCCTGCTGTGACTGTGGTGTGTGTGTTTTGGTTACCGGGAGGGTGTTCACTGTAACTGTATTTTTGAGGCAACATCCATCTTGTGTTAAAAGTTTTAAGTGCAGCATATGCTGAGTGAAAGAGTTGATTAGCCTCTGAGAGCTGAGGCGTGAATGCTTTTGAAGTAGATTGAGGGCAGACAAAGAACAGAACCAGTTTGCCACAAAGTAATAGAAACCCTTGATAAGAGCTTAGTTGTGATTTTAGGTATGGAAACTGTGTTTGTAGATTGTTGAAATTAAAAAAGGGTAACTTCGGTCTGAGAACTCGATCTGGTCAGATGAATAAAAGGAATTCCTTTACCTAAGTGGTTTAGGCTTGACTCGTAGGAGTTTGTGAATTCAGCAAACTAGTGAACAGACAGAGAAAGTAAGAGAATGTATCTAGAAGGTTTGTATCAGATGTCTGTTGGGAGACTAGTGGCTCTGGAGTAGGAGCAATGGGCTGTGGAGAATTTAGAAAGTCAAAAAAAAGTGAATGGAATAGCTTGTATTTTTGGGAATTTTTCTGCAGCTTTTGGTGCATCTAGAAGTTGTCACTGTGCCTGGGTGCTTTTGCAGTGTAAAATTTGTGCAGGATGTTACTATTATTCTTCTGCTAACCGGTACAGAGAATGTGCCCAGTGTATACAACAGCTCCTTGATCAAGATGATTTAGAGCAACAATTTCTGTTTCAACTCCAGCTCCACCTTTAACTATCCCCTACTCTGTCTACTCCACTTACTCCTAAATCTCTCCTACTGCCCGGCAGTGACAGTGAGGAAGAAGAGCCCGCTCCAAAGGTTCCTACAGCATAACTGACTCAGAAACAAACCAAAGAAGAGGACATCACAACGGGAAGGCAGTGTTTGCTGATGTTAAGAAAAACTGAGATGGACCGGAGGATCTTACGCTAGGAGACCCTCTAGTTATAATGAAACTGGGGAACAGAGAAAAATAAATAAAGTTTTTGATAAACACAGGGGCAACATATTCAGTGTTAAAATAAAGCTTTAATACCAATAACAGATGACTATGTTATGGTAAAAGGGGTAACTGGCCAATCTGAAAAATCCTATTTTTGTAGACCACTGAAATATAAACTTGGGAAACAATTGGGAATTCACAGGTTTTTATATATTCCAAAGGCTCCATCAGCACTTTTAGGCAGGGATCTATTGGAACCATTAGAGGTTAAAAAAAAATTAAAATTGAGAGATTACTTTGGAGGTTGAGGATCAACAATATGTGGAATTGTTAAGTTTGATGTAGATAACTAATGAGGCTAAAGTTAAAAGTGAAGGTGAGATTTACAGGAAAATAATAGATCAGGTATTTTCTGGGGTCTGAGCTTCTAATATACCAGGAGAGCAAAGAATGCACCCCCAGTGCAAGATAAGTTAAAAAAAAAAAATAAAAAAAAAAAGGAAAACAACTAATTAGAGTTAAGCAATACCGCCTGAAGAAAAGTTAAGGGATTAGCCTAGTGATTGAAATTTTTTTCTGTTAAAAAGCCTGATGGATCATAGCTGTTTATAGGATAACTGAGGATTTATACCCAGTGGTTCCCAACGCTTACACTTTGTTAACTTGAAGGTACCTGAACTAACATGGTTTATTGTTTTAGATTTAAAGGATGCTTTCTTTTGCCTTCTTCTCCATGAAGCCAGACAGAAAATTTTAGCATTTGAATAAAAAAAAGTCAGCTCACATGGACTATGCTTCTGCAGGAGTTCAAAAAAAAATTGCCCGCCTTGTTTGAAGAACAACTAGCAAAAGATCTGGAATCCTGGGAAGCTCCACCAGGAAGACAACTGTTACAGTATGTGGATGACCTCCTGATAGCCACCAAAACTCAAGAGGCATGTCTGGAGTGGATGGTAAGCCTCCTAAACTTTTTGGGCCTACAGGGGTATCACATATCCCAGAAGAAAGCCCAGATGGTGAAGTAAATAGTTATTTACTTGGGCTACGAAGTTAGTACTGGACCAAGAACCTTAGGACAGGATCACAAGGAAGCAATATGCCAGACCCCAAAACTCCAGACAGTAAAAGAACTGAGAACTTTTCTAGGCATGACAGGGTGGTGCAGACTGTGGATTTCTAACTATGGGTTGTTTGTTAAACCTCTGTGTGCCTTGATCACGGAAGGGAGCAGGTATCTCCAAAAGAAGCAACACGAGACTTCGACCAGCTAAAGAAGGCCCCCATGTCAGCTCCAGCCCTGGGACTTCCAAACGTGAGTAAACCACTCTTTTTGTTTTCACTTGAGAAGCAGGAGATCGCCTTGGGAATACCAGCACAAAACCTGGGCCCGTGTCGCAGGGCAGTCACCCAAGCAGCTGCATGCAGCAGCTAAGGGATGGCCAGGGTGCCTCAGAGCCATTGCAGCAGTGGCAGCGAACATCCAAGAAGCACCCAAGTTCACCCTAGGCCAGAAAATGACTGTGCTAGTATCCCACACAGTGTCTGCAGTCCTAAAAGTGAAAGGGGGACATTAGCTCTCCCCACAGAGACTCCTGAAGTACCAAGCCATAGTGGTAGAACAAGATAATGTTGAGATTGTGGTAACTAACATTGTGAATCCAGCTTCCTTCCTCAGCATGAGTATGGGAGAACCAGTGATCCATGAGTGCCTGGAGGCCATCGAAGCCACCTACTCCAGTTGCCCGGATCTGAAGGATACCCTTCTTGAGAATACTGAGACCTGGTCCACCGATGGAAGCAGCTGTGTCATCAGTGGAAGAAGGCATGCTGGGTATGTGGTTACGACAAGATGAGAGGTAATAAAATCTGGACCATTACCAACCAACACCTTAGCACAGAAAGCTGAAATAACTACCTTAACTCGGGCTTTAGAGCTGGCAACAGGAAAGAAATTTAATATCTACACAGACTTAAGGTATGCATTTCAGTAGTTCATACACTTGGAGCCGTCTGGAAAGAAAGAGGACTGTGGAATTGACAAGAAAAAAAAAGGTATTAAACATGCACAAGCGATAATACAACTTGGATGCAGTCCAGCTACCTGAAAAGGCAGCCATCATGCATATCAAAGCACACCAAAAAGTGAGCTCTGAATTGGATGAAGAAAACAAGCTGGCGGGCAGAAAGGCAAAAGAAGCAGCTAAAGGTGAGATACGCAGTCTTAATTCTAGATGGGCAAATTTCCATTGAAGGTAAGCCAAAGCACAGTAAAAAGGACAAGAGGGGTGGGCTATTACAGATAAAAGGAAAGGAAGACTTATGTTCCCCCTCTTACATGCTATAGTCATTAGTGAAAGAGGAACATGAAAAAAACACATTGGGGAATAAATTAATTATTTGAAAGATAGAATCATAGCTAGAAATTTGTAAAATATAGTAATTTAGGTGACTTGACAATGTAGCCTTTGCCTCCAAACTAATCCCAAAAATAGTTTTAAACCAGAGCTTGGGCAAATTAGGAAAAGACATGTACCTGGGCAGCAATAGCAAATTGATTTTTCAGAACTACCCAGGAAAGGAGGGCATGGATACCTATTGGTATTAACAGATACCTTTTCAGGGTGGCCAGAAGCTTTCCCTACCAGAACTGCCAAAGTGTAAGAGGTAACCAAAGCAGTGTTATAAGAAATAATACCATGCTTTGGAGTCCCAGCCACAATGTTTTTAGATAGGAGGCCATATTTTATTTCAAAATTGTGTAGCAAATTAAGCAGTAAATTATAAAACTGGGGCTCAAATCAGAGAACTAGATGGACCAGTACATGATGTACAGCCTGGGGACTACGTATACATTAAGTCTTTTGCAGAAAAAACTTTGGAACCACGGTGAGAGGGACCATTCCAAGTGCTCGTCATCATCTTTAATACAATCAAGGTCAAGGAACAAAGCACCTGGATCCATCACTCACAAGTGAAGAAAGCTCCTGAGAAACTCTGGAAAGTTATATTGGGTGACAATGAATTAAAATTAAAACTTTCTTGGGAAAATTAATGACAAGTATAATATAACAACTTTTTGAAAAATAGGAAAGCTTGTAATTGTAATGGGTAATCAAATAGGTATAGCCTGGAAAGTTGTGGCATTTATGACCATTGCTATAGCCACAGCTATAGCAGCACCACTGCATTATAATGTGAGTGGTAAATATAAGTGCCAAGGGAAAGCTTATGATTTTATCTCCTGTAAGTCTCTGATTCAGATGCTAAAAATTACAAATGCAACTGTGTAAGAAAATTTAATTTAACTTGTGCATTTGTAACTTTGTCGAAATTGAAGAATGTGATTTTTCCTATTAGGCACATGTTGTATCCCACCAATATATAAAGGCAAACTTGACTACTGTTCAAGAAATATTGCCTGTGCCTATAGAGATGAACTTAAATTTAATTGCACAATTATTGAAACAAAGAAAAGAAGAAAAAATTAGAAAGAAAGAGGACTTTGATTGCAATGCATCATGACACAGAGACTATATAGAGAGTATTTAAAGGTTAGTAGAAGGCCCATCCCATCTTTGGCGGGATGTGCTTTCTGGGTAGTCAACAGCTGCAAATGGTTCGGTCAATACCTTGGTTTATTTGATTATTGTTTTGTTTAATTTAGTTGGTATAAGTTTGATTCTGTTTGTTATAATATCTCTTTGGAATTGGAGAATGCTGAAGCAACTAGAAGTTTTAACTTTAATATTAAGAGCATATAGTATAGTTTTAAAGGACCCCCAACCACAGTTTTGCTAGAAGAAGAATTTACATATTAGTAAAAGAATTTACTAACTTTGAAGAAGGAGTGGGGAAATGAGACATGACTTTAAAGAGTTAAGATTTTAGCTAAGGGTTAGGAGCAATTTATATTGATCAAGATGTAAGTTAGGTTAGTAAATGGTAGGGTAATGATTATTAGATGCCCAAACTAGAGCTAACTGTTCTATTATGAACTTGTTTATAGAAAAAGTGAAGTAAGTGAACCGTCATAAGAACAGATTGAAACCAGTAAGAACAATGGCCAGCACCTGGACTTGGTATCAATCAATCACGAAGCAGGGGACCTTGGACAGTGCCAGAGGGTCACAGAGACCTGATGAAGACTCTCCTGACTTCATCCTTTGAGACCACTGACCCAATTTGAGACCACCAATCCAATTCAAGAGAAGAACTGCGCACGCGTGAAGGACTGATAGCCTCATTTTAATAGAGAGTGGGGATGGGAGGTGCTGGGGTTATGCATATGTATTGTATGCAAGATCGTGGAAAATAAATAGAGAGCAAAGAGCCTTGTTCGGGGGGGCCACGCCTTTCGGAGATGACTCCCGTGCCACCCGCCGGTGAATAAACATACCACTTTCTAACTTTAACTAGTTAGAGGGTCTTTGTCCATGACTATATCGGATTTCAATGACTCACAGCATGAAACATGAAAACAAAGCAAGCAGAGAGCAACCCACATGCTGTACTTGATGCAAACATGGAAAACAGACACCCTAGAATCAGAATCTCAGGAATTACTGCTAGAAGCAGAGAAATGCTGCATACATGCTGTACTTCTTGCAAACAGGTAAAACAGACACCCTAGCATCAGAATCTCAGAAATAACTGAAAGAAGCAGAGAAATGCAGCAGGATCATGTTTCCTTGCTAGAACAAGTGAAAAACACACATATGCTGCGCAGAGTGGCTAACCGTTGAAAAGAAGCCTACACAGCGAGAGCTGTGCGCAATGTTCTCGCAAAGAAGAGCTTGTTCAACTTCACAGCTTCTAACATGGACACAGATGAAGCAGACAGCAACGCACATGCTCTACGTGTTGCAGACATGGAACCCGACACCCTAGCATCAGAATCTCAGAAATAACTGAAAGAAGCAGAGAAATGCTGCAGGAGCATGTTTGCTTGCCAGAACAAGTGTAAAACACATACATGCTGTGCACTGGGCAAACTGATGAAAAGAAGCATACACAACGAGAATTTTGCGCACTGTTCTCAAAAAGCAGAGCTTGTTCAACTTTACAGCTTTAAACATGAAAACAGAGCATGCATAGAACAACCCACATGCGGTACTTGTTGCAAACATGGGTAACAGACACCCTGGCATCAGAATCTCAGAAATCACTGATAGAAACAAAGAATTGCTGCATGCATGCTCTACTTGCTGCAAACATGGAAAACAGACACCCTAGCTTCAGAATCTCAGAAATCGCTGCCATAAGCAGAGACATGCTGCGGGAGCATGTTTGCTTGCTAGAACAAGTGAAAAACACACATATGCTGAGCACAGCGAAACCCGATGAAAAGAAGCATACACAGTGAGAGGTGTGTGCACTGACCTCGCAAAGCAGAGCTTGTTCAACTTTACAGCTTCTAACATGAAAACTAAGCAAGGAGAGAGGAACCCACATGCTGTACTTGTTGCAAATATGGAAAACAGATACCGTAGCATCAGAATCTCAGAAATCACTGATAGAAGCAGAGAAATGCTGCAGGAGCATGTTTGCTTGCTAGAACAACTGTAAAACACATACATGCTGTGCACTGGACAAACCAATGAAAGGAAGCATACTCAGCGAGAACTGTGTGCGCTCCTCTCGAAAAGCAGAGCTTGTTCAACTTTACAGCTTAAAACATGGAAACAGAGCAAGTAGATAGAAACCCCCTTGCTCTACTTGTTGCAAACATGGGTAAACAGACATCCTGGCATTAGAATCTCCGAAATCACTGATAGAAGCAGAGAAATGCTGCATACATGCTGTACTTGTTGCAAAAATGGAAAACAGACGCCCTAGCATCAGATTTTCAGAAATCACTGCTAGAAGCAGATAAATGCTGCGGGAGCATGCTCGCTTCCTAGAACAAGTGAAAAACACACATATGCTGTGCACAGTTCAAACCGATGAAAAGAAGAATACACAGCGAGTGCTGTGCGCACTGTTCCCGCAAAGCAGAGCTTGTTCAACTTCACAGCTTGTAACATGAAAACAGAGCAAGCATAGAGCAACCCATATGCGGTACTTGTTGCAAACATGGGTAACAGGCACCCTGGCATCAGAATCTCAGAAATCACTGATAGAAGCAGAGAAATGCTGCATGCATGCTGTACTTGTTGCAAACAGGGAAAACAGGCACAATAGCGCCAGAATCTCAGAAATCACTGATGGAAGCAGAGAAATGCTGCAGTAGCATGTTTGCTTCCTAGAACAATAGAAAAACACACATATGCTGTGCGCTGTGCAAAGCGATGAAAAGACGCATACACAGCGAGAGCTGTGCGCACTGTCCTCGCAAAGAAGAGCTTGTTAACCTTTACAGCTTCTAACATGAAAACAAAGCAAGCAGAAAGCAACCCACATGCTCTACTTGATGCAAACATGGAAAACAGACACCCTAGAATCAGTATCTCAGAAATCACTGATAGCAGCAGAGAAATGCCGCATATATGCTGTACTTGTTGCAAACATGGAAAACGGACATCCTAGTATCAGAATCTCAGAAATCACTGCTAGAAGCAGAGAAATGCTGCGGGAGCATGTTTGCTTGCTAGAACAAGTGAAAAATACACACATGTTGTGCACAGTGCAAACCTATGAAAATAAGCATACACAGCGAGAGCTGTACGCATTGTTCTCGCAAAGGAGAGCTTGTCCAACTTTACAGCTTGAAATATCAAAACAAAGCAAGCAGAGAGCAACCCACATGCTGTACTTGTTGCAAACATGGAAAACAGACGCCCAAGCATCAGAATCACAGAAATCACTGATAGAAGCAGAGAAATGCGGCATGCATGCTCTACTTGTTGCAAACATGGAAAACAGACACTTTAGCAACAGAACCTCAAAAATCACTGATAGAAGCAGAGAAATGCTGCAGGAGCATATTTGATGGCCAGAACAAGCGAAAAACACGCATATGCTGTACACAGTGACAAACCGATGAAGCATACACTGCGAGAGATGGGCACACTGTTCTCGGGAAGCAGGGCTTGTTAAACTTTACAGCTTCTATCATGAAAACAAAGCGAGCAGAGAGCAACCCACATGCTGTACTTGTTCCAAACATGAAAAAGAGACACCCTAGCATAAAAATCTCAGAAATCACTGATAGAAGCAGAGAAATGCTGCAGGAGCATGTTTGCCTGCTAGAACAATAGAAAAACAGACATATGCTGCGCACAGTGCAAACTGATGAAAAGAAGCATACACAGCGAGAGCTGTGCGCACCGTTCTCACAAAGCAGAGCTTGTTCAACTTTACAGCTTCTAACATGGAAACAGTGCAAGCAGACTGCAACCCACATGCTCTACTTGCTGCAAAGATTCAAAACAGGCACCCTAGCTCCAGAATCTCAGAAATCACTGATGGAAGCAGAGAAATGCTGCAGTAGCATGTTTGCTTGCTAGAACAATAGAAAAACACACATATGCTGTGCGCTGTGCAAAGCGATGAAAAGAAGCATACACAGCGAGAGCTTTGTGCACTGTCCTCGCAAAGCAGAGCTTGTTCAACTTTACAGCTTCTAACAGGAAAAGAAAGCAAGCAGAGAGCAACCCACATGCTGTACTTGTTGCAAACATGGAAAACAGAAACCCTAGAATCAGACTCTCAGAAATCACTGCTAGAAGCAGAGAAATGCTGCGGGAGCATGTTTGCTTGCTAGAACAAGTGAAAAACACACATATGTTGTGCGCAGTGCAAACCTATGAAAATAAGCATACACAGCGGGAGCTGTGCGCACTGTTCTCGCAAAGCAGAGCTTGTTCAACTTTACAGCTTCTAACAGGAAAAGAAAGCAAGCAGAGAGCAACCCACATGCTGTACTTGATGCAAACATGGAAAACAGACACCCTAGAATGAGAATCTCAGAAATCAATGATAGAACCAGAGAAATGCCGCATACATGCTGTACCTGTGGCAAAAATAGAAAACAGACACCCTAGCATCAGAATCTCAGAAATCACTGATAGAAGCAGAGAAATGCTGCATAGATGCTGTACTTGTTGCAAACTTGGAAAAGAGGCACCCTAGCATCAGAATCTCAGAAATCTCTGCTAGAAGCAGAGAAATGCTGTGGGAGCATGTTTGCTTGGTAGAACAAGTGAAAAACACACATATCCTGCGCACAGTGCAAACGGATGAAAAGAAGCAAACACAGCGAGAGCTGTGCGCACTGTTCTCGCAAAGAAGAGCTTGTTCAACTTCACAGCTTCTAACATGGACACAGAGGAAGCAGACAGCAATCCACATGCTCGACTTGTTGTAAACATGGAAACCGACGCCCTAGCATCAGAATCTTAGAAATAAATGAAAGGAACAGAGAAATGCTGTAGAAGCATGTTTGCTTGCTAGCACAAGTGAAAAACACACATACGCTGTGCACAGTGGCAAACCGATGAAAACAAGCATACACAGCGAGAGCTGTGCGCACTGTTCTCACAAAGCAGAGCTTGTTCAACTTTACAGCTTCTAACATGGAAACAGAGCAAGCAGACAGCAACCCACATGGTCTACTTGCTGCAAAGATGCAAAACAGTCAGCCTAGCATCAGAATCTCAGAAATCACTGATAGAAGCAGAGAAATGCTGCAGGAGCATGTTTGCTTGCTACAACAAGTGAAAAACACACATATGCTGTGCAGAGTGGCTATCCAATGAAAAGAGGCATACACAGCGAGAGCTGTGCGCACTGTTCTCGCAAAGCAGAGCTTGTTCAACTTTACAGCTTGAAACATGAAAACAGAGCAAGCAGACAGAAACCCACATGCTCTACTTGTTGCAAACATGGAAAACAGACACCCTAGCATCAGAATCTCAGAAATCACTGATAGAAGCAGAGAAATGCTACAGGAGCATGTTTGCTTGCTACAACAAGTGAAAAACACACATATGCTGTGCACAGTGAAAACCGATGAAAAGAAGCATACACAGCGAGAGCCGTGTGCACTGTTCTCGCAAAGCAGAACTTGTTCAACTTTGCAGCTTCTAACATGAAAACTAAGCAAGCAGAGTGCAACCCACATGCCGTACTTGATGCAAACATGGAAAACAGACACGCTAGAATCAGAATCTTAAAAATCACTGATAGAAGCAGAGAAATGCTGCATACATGCTGTACCTGTTGCAGGCATGGAAAACAGACACCCTAGCATCAGAATCTTAAAAATCACTGCTAGAAGCAGAGAAATTGTGCAGGGGCATTTTTGCTCGCTAGAAAAGTGAAAAACACGCATATGCTGTGAACAGTGCTAACCGATGCAAAGAACCATACACAGCGAGAGCTGTACGCACTGTTCTCGCAAAGCAGATCTTGTTCAAATTTACAGCTTGTAACATAAAAACAAAGCAAGCAGAGAGCAACCCACATGCTCTACTGTGGTGGTGCAGAACTGTTTTATTAGGTTTTTGTAAGAAGTTTATGTTATGGTTCATTTCACTGTATCCCCAATTCTGTATCCCTTTTGTGTTTTCTGTATAATAAGGTGTTTTGTATCAATCATCCCACCCCTCACATGACATGTAACATCCCCTCTGCCCCCCCTTGCTCTGGGGCAGCCTGTCTATCACTCCAGCGGTCCCTCCCGGATTGCGAAATCTCAGGGAGAGGCCTTCAGGTGATAGGTCCCCTGGGGGGAATTCTTTTCCTCTGGGGGTGGTTGGTCCAAGGCTTGGGGGTGGGCACACCTTGGACCCACTGTACCCCCTGATTTGTTGTCTTGTTTTTTCCTCCCTGGAACCCCTCCCCCGTATATAGGGGGTAGGAGGGAGGAAGAGGAGCTCTCAGCGCTGGGAACTCTCAACTCTCAGACCTCGGAGCTCTCAGCTCTCCAGCCGCTCGCCTCGGGCCTCTGAGCTCCCTGCTAATAAACATCTTTAACCTGCTAAGCTGAGAGCCAGCCTTTTCTCTTCTGCTGCTATTGACTGTCTTGATACATGGAAGTCTAGCTGCTGAGCCGAGAAGCCGAAACGAACTGGAAACTTTGTGTCTGTGTTGACTCGAGCTAGCTGGGGGTCAGCTCCCGCCCGGAGCGGGACAGAAACAGACACACTCTACTTGTTGCAAACATGGAAAACAGACACCTTAGCATCAGAATCTCAGAAATCACTGATAGAAGCAGAGAAATGCTGCAGGAGCATTTTTGCTTGCTAGAACAAGTGAAAAACACACATACGTTGTGCACAGTGCAAACCGATTAAAAGAAGTATATACAGCGAGAGCTGTGCGCACTGTTCTCGCAAAGCAGAGCTTGTTCAACTTTAGAGCTTGTAACATGAAAATAAAACATGCAGACAGCATATGTGTGTTTTTCACTTGTTCAAGGAAGCAAACATGCTCCTTCAGCATTTCTAGCCTTCTAGTGGTGATTTCTGAGATTCTGATGCGAGGGTGTCTGTTTTCCATATTTGCAACACGTACAGCATGTATGCAGCATTTCTCTGCTTCTATTAGTGATTTCTGAGATTCTGATGCTAGGGTGTCAGTTTTCCATGTTTGCAAGAAGTACAGCATGTGGGTTGCTGTATGCTTGCTTTGTTTTCATGTTACAAGATGTTGTCTTGGTTTGAAAAAGTCAGGTTTCTGCTAAGGAGAGGCAGGCCTCTCTAAGAAATGAGGAATTCAAATCCTTCCCTTCGTGTTATTATAATTTGGAAGATTAAAAAAACTTTTCGGTCCGAGCTATGGGGAAGGAATAACAGTCCTTTACTAGTAAATATAACAGGACAGGCAAACAACAACACCCCTTATAATAACAGTAAAACAGAGCTAAGAACCCCGAGGGCAAACGGTGGAAGCTCCGGCGCTGATGGCTTGAAGCTGGAAGCGGTGGATTGGTCTCAGCAGACAGAGTGTGCCCGGGCAGGCAAGGTGGGCAGTGCCAGAGAACCTGCAGCGACTGGACTCGGGCTAACCCAGAATCCAGCAGGGCAGTGAAGAAACTCCGAATTCCTGGGCGCTCCAACAGATGATAGAATTCCCAGGACCAGACTCCTCCGTTAGCTGTGGACTCCAGGCAGCGGCTCGGTAGCCCGACCGTCCTCCCTGGGAAAACCGAGAGCAGTGAGACCTCCAACCTCTGCTCCCGGAAGCCTCCTCCCTCCCCCAAAACCAAGTGATCCTTTGTCAGGTTAAGCACCCCTTAACTATCAGTACTTAAAGTCTCCTAGCAACTCATGGGGGGGGAAAAATTCTACAGGAAAACTTAACCATCAACAAATCTGACAAAAAAAATGTAAATAAAAAACCCCAAAATTTTCAAAACCATGTGAAAACAATGATAGCGAATGGGATGACAAGAATTGCGGGGAAATAGAACAAAGCCTTCGAGTTTAATCCTGATTGAAATCGTAAGATTTCATTCAATTTGCTGAAAGGAAGGCTTTTCTTTTCAGGAAAGGGAATGAAATCTTGAAATCAGAAAACCAAGTCTAACAAGTGCTCTGGAAAGGAGATATTATCAAAAAGAGTGGAAGGGAAAAACTCGAGATATTTCGGAAATGGAGGGATCACAGCCAAGAGGACTGAAATGAAATGAGGGCCAGTGAAAAGACCATAACTTGCTCAAATTACTCCACATCAAATCTTTATACGTGGGAAGAAATGTAAATCATGAGACAGGAGGGCAATCTGAGGAAACAAAATGTAAATAAAAAACACAAAAATTTTAAAAACCATGTGAAGACAATGATAGTGAATGGTATCACAAGAAGTGCAGGGAAAATGAGCAAAGCTTTCCAGTTTAATCCTCATTGAAATCGCAAGATTTTATTCCCTTTGCTGAAGAGAAATCATTTCTTTTCAGGAAAGGGAATGAAATCTTGAAATCAGAAAAGCAACCCTAACAAGTGCTCTGGAAAGGAGATATGATCAAAAAGAGTGGAAAGGAAAGAAAAGCAGAAATTTTGGAAATGGTGGGATTACAGCAAAGAGGACTGAGATGAAATGAGGGCCAGTGAAAAAGACCAGAACTCGCTCAAATTACTCCAAATCCAACCCTTAAACACGGGGAGAAATGTAAATTCAGAGACAGGAGAGCAATCTGGAGAAACAAAATGTGGAAAAAAAAACCCTCAAAAATTTTCAAAACCATGTAAAAACAATGATAGTGAATGGGATGACACGAAGTGCAGGGAAATGGAGCAAAGCTTTCCACTTTAATCCTCATTGAAACATCAATATTTCATTCCCTTTCCTGAAAGGAAGGCTTTTCTTTTCCGGAAATGGAATGAAATCTTGAATCACATAACCAATTCTAATCAGTGTTCCAAAAAGGAGATATGATCAAAAGAATGGAATGGAAAAAAATGCAGGAATTTTGGAAATGGAGGGATCACAGCCCATGAGGGCTGATATGAAATGAGGGCCGGAGAAAAAGACCAAAACTTTCTCAAATTTCTCCAAATCCAATCCTTAAACACAGGATGAAATGTTAATTCAGAGACATAAGAGCAATCTGAAGAAACAAAATTGTCATGGGTTAGTACAGTTTAGTTTTTAGTTATAAAAGAATGTAAAATAATTCTCCAGGTCAGGACCTGGGAATTGCTTTAGAAGAGATAGAGACCTATTAAAGAGTTAGTTAGAATATTGACATCTGGTCTGACCACTGAAATTGTTAGCTGTGACTTTGGGAAGTACCATATAAAATCCCTTGATTTCCTGTAGGTGGGGTTTTTTTCCTTCTTCCTTTGGCCAGAGAGAGACAGGTAACATCCAGCTGGGCCTGCTGCTCCCTCCTTTTTTGGGGGGAATGCTGGCCTGAGGCCTGGCCGGATTCCATCGGCTCCTGGGTGAAGAGGGGGGAAGGAGAAGTTGCTGTCTTGTGGCAACCGCTTTCTTCAAGTTTCCTTAGAGCAGAGAGGGATCTCTGCTGGGCCCTGATGGGAGCTATGAGCACTGTTTGGGCCATGGCCACCCCAATTTGCACTGAGGGGTGGGCTGAGAAGGCATTTATGAGCTTGCTTGAGTTTTTTCCTAGACTGCCCGGGTGCTCCAATTTCTAATGTTTCTGCGTGAGTTTTTTTCTTATCAGCTCGGCCTTGAACAACTAACACTACAAGCTACAGAGAGTGAAAGACAAAAACTCTGAGCAGATTTAACTCTTTCTTAGCAACATGAAGCTTCCAGAGCTTGGCCCTTCTCTTAGAGAGTAAAGGAGGACAGAGTGAACATAAAGAACAACAGCATGAAGTCAGTAGCAAGAGTGAAAAGACTATTGGGACAGCGGGTTGAAGAGTTGGTTGTTCTATTCTTACTTGAGCCATGGAAATGAACTCTATATTTAAGTTATTCCTGTAAATCGTGGGAAAGATATGCATTTAGGGAGATGATTGTTTTGCATGTAGATTCGAGCAAAGGTGTTTGTGATGAACTAAGTAATATCCTATAAGATGCGTGAACAGAGATAAAGATGAGAAGCCCCCTGCACCAGTGAAGAAGAGAGAAGATATCTCTGTACCTTGAAGTGAAGAATCCTTAGCTTTGGAGTTATTTATCTTTAAAAAGTGCCACCCCAGTATGCAAAAGTCTAAGACCCATGACCCATAAGCAGCTTGGGAAACTGCTCCTGGGAGGGTCACAAAAGCAGGTTTCTCTGGGCAGCTGTTTTGGTGACAGTTTAAAACCCACAAGAGAACTGTTCTAAGTTGTCAGTGGGATCCATGACTCAAAAGGATACTCTTCCACTTATGAATTGATGAAAGACTATTATCAGATAGTGAAACAGACTGAAAATTACAAGTTTTGTCTCTGTGTTGTTTTGTAAAAATACAAACAGTTTGTAAGGAGAAGGAATTTTTTTTTTTTTTTTTAAGTTTCATTCCATTCTAGTTTTTTTCCAAATTTATGTTTTTCTATTATTTAGTGTAAGTTAATAAACTATTTGTTAATTTTAAAGTTAAGACTCCGTTGTTTTTCTCCTAGTCTCTCTCTCCCCAAAAGAGTAAGTACCAAAACCAAAATTTAGTGAATGTGAAACCACTACATTAAGTAGTGATTCTGCCCAGTTTAAAATTAAACCTATGACAAAAATGTAAATAAAACATCCAAAATTTTTCAAAACCATGTGAAAACAATGACAGCGAATGGGATGACAAGAAGTGCAGGGAAATGGAGCAAAGCATTCCAGTTTAATCCTCATTGAAATTGCAAGATTTCATTCGCTTTGCTGAAAAGAAGGCTTTTATTTTCAGGAATGGAAATGAAATCTTGAAATCAGAAAACCAAGTCTAACAAGTGCTCTGGAAAGGAGATATGATAAAAAATAGTGGAATGGAAAGAAATGCAGAAATTTTGGAAATGGAGGGATCACAGCCAAGAGGACTGAGAAGAAATGAGGGCCAGTGAAAAAGACCATATATTGCTCAAATTACTCCAAATTCAATCCTTAAACATAGGAAGAAATGTAAATTCAGAGACAGGAGAGCAATTTGAAGGAACAAAATGTGAAAAAAAAAAAAACCAATAATTTTCAAAACCATGTAAAAACAATGATAGTGAATGGGATGACAAGAAGTGCAGGCAAATGGGCAAAGCTTTCCAGTTTAATCCTCATTGAAACGGCAAGATTTCATTCCCTTTCCTGAAGGGAAGGCTTTCCTTTTCCGGAAATGGAATGAAATCTTGGAACCACACAACCAATTCTAATCAGCGTTCCAAAAATGAAATATGATCAAAAACAGTGGAATGGAAAAAAAATCAGAAATTTTGGAAAAGGAGGGATCACAGCCAAGAGGACTGAGATGAAAGGAGGGCCAGTGAAAAAGACCAAAACTTGCTCAAATTACTCCAAATCCAATCCTTAAACACAGGAAGAAATGAAAATTCTGCGACAGTAGAG
>JANEHK010000288.1:27153-38396 GCA_025960845.1 Tachycineta bicolor | reverse complement strand
CGCTCCCCGCAGCGCCCCGGCTCGCAGCTGGCGCCCACCCCAGCGCGTCCCCGGGCTCCCCTGTACCTGTGTGCGTGCGCTTGTGCCGCTGCAGCTCGTCGGAGCGCGTGAAGCGCTTCCCGCACAGCACCCAGGTGCAGATGAAGGGCCTCTCGCCCGTGTGCCACCGCAGGTGCGCCCGCAGGTGCGAGGTCTTGCCGTACACCTTCCCGCAGCCCGGCACGTGGCAGATGTGCTGCTTTTTTTTCCCTGGGTCCCCAGAGCTCCTGCGAGAAGGGAAAAGGGTTAAAGCCGAGGGAATCTCGGTGGCGGTCTCGGGGTGGAGCGGATGGATCGGGACTGGCCGGACCCCAGTTGAGGGGTTTGGGGTGAGGTTCAGTCAGGTCCCATCCTTGGGTCACAGCAGCCCCATGGGACGCTCCAGGCACAGGGAATCGGGGCTGGGAAAGGAGCTGGGGGTGGCCCAGGCGGCCACGTGGCGCTCGGGGACACGGGTGGCGCTGCCAGAGCTGGGCCTGATGATCCCAGGGCCCCTTCCCGACAATTCCAAACAATTCCATAAAACCAGGCGCTCTGAGGGGCGCGCCGGAGCTGTGGGCAGCGAGCGGCCTCACCTGCCCTCTCCTTCCTTGCAGTAGGGACAGGTGCAGGCTTCCCTCCGCGTTTTCCGGCCCTGCTGGGGCTGGGGGTCCGGGCTGGTCTCCCCCTCCTCCACGGCCGTGCTCTCGTCGCCCAGCCCGTCGCCGCTGCCGCCGTGCAGCCCCAGCTGGGCCCCGTGCTCACCTGCAAGACAAGGCGGGAGGAGCTGAGGGCACGTTCCTCACCTGCACAGGAGGTTCTCCGGCTGTGGACTCCAGCTCCGCCCTTCTCCCTCGGCTTTCCTGACCTTCCCCAGCCCGCGGCTCTCCCTGGCCTCCCGGACCTCCCACTGTTCTCCCTGTTTTGGTCCGGCTCTTTAATTTATTTCCACGGGAGAGGGAAGAGCTGCATCTCACCCGAGAAACAGCCCCCTGCCAACTAGTGCAGCTACTCCAGCAGAATTCCGGCAGAATTCCAGCCCAGGCTGCACCAGGGTGAATAAAGCCGGCTGGAAGAGCAGCATCCTTCAGTGGCTCCGCGTTATCCCCGTCACAGAGCCGGGTAAGGACACAAAGAGCTGGGAAATCCTCAGGAGCTGCTGTTGGAGCCAATCCCTGCCTCTCCCCAGGAGCAATTTCCGGCTCCCGAGAGCCAGGGGAGCACAGGGGGAGCTCCCAGGTGAACGGAACCCACGCGAGGGGGTTGAAGCCTTCCCCTGCTCACTCCTCTCATCCCTTCCCCGATGCCACCGTCACTCCTGGGATATTGCCCCTCCTGGCTCCGCAGTCCCTGCGCAGAGCCGGAGCTCTGGGGACGTCAGGGGCTCAGCGATCCCTTTCCAGCCGCAATTCGCGGGTGCCAAAGGATCTCCTGGCAGATGGGCAGCGGAGCCGCTTCCGGAGGCGCTGCCGCATCCTTGGCTGGCCACAGGCTGCGATTCCAGCCCCAAATCCACCTCCTTCACCCCGATTTCCTCACGGGAAACGTGGCAGGTGAGAGACAGATTCACCTTTTTCCCGGCAATTTCCTCGCGAGGAATCCCATTTCTGTAACCCGAGCGCGGCAGGTTCGAGGCAAAGCACGCCTGGGGTTTTATCTCACTCCAGGCGCGCTCTCCCGAGGCTGGGAAATGAAGCTCCAGGCGGGAATTATTCCCAAAAACCCATCTGGGGCTTTTGCTGGTGCAGTTTCCAGCGGCTCCAGGGAGGATGAGGCGACAGGAAGGTGGCTGGGGGTGTCCGGGGGCTGCCGGGCACTCACTGCGTCTCTTCTGCCCGGAATTTCGGACTCTGCCCTTTCCAAAGCTGCCATTCCCAAACCCACCATCCTTGTGGGAAGCCCTGCTGGGACCAGCACCTCGGCCAAGCAGGGAAATCGCCTTTACAATCCCCGTTTTCCACGTAGGAGCTCCGAGGGGGGGGCTGGAGAAGGACGGATTTCGAATCCTGGAGGCGCCAGGAGGGAGTTTCACAACCCGGAGACGGCGCTGGGAACGAGGAAGAATTCCTGGCAGGAACAACTTCCCCAGCCCCTGGTGGTGCCGGTGCCAGCAGGCGTCAGTGGTGCCCGGGCAAAGCTCCAGGGAGCAGCCGCGCTCAGGAGGGACAGGAGCCACCAGAACGGGTCCCTGGGGCTCAGGGAAGGACAAAAACCACCGGGAAAGGGAAGAAACCTTCCCTAAAATCCAAGCTAAAGTTCCCTGGCACGGCCTGAGGTGTGTGCCCATGTCAGGTCAGCTGGCAGAAGAGGCAGGAGCGGACTGGGAGGTTTGCTGTCCCCGAATCCAGGGATCCAGATTCCCTGGGAACGGGCAGTGCTGGCCTGCCGAGGGCACCCAGAGCGCCCAGGAGCAGAGCCTGACCCTGCCACACAGGCGACAGGGCAGGAGCAGCCAGGATGTCACCTGGGGCTGTCACCTGGGGCTGGCACCCGGCCCCACAAACCCCGGATATCCCCGGGGTCCCCTCATCCAGCCTGGCACCAGGCCCTGGCAGCGCAGGGATTCTGCCCCAGCCAGGCCTGGAGGAGGGAACTGTCCCCTCCAAAGGTGGCACCGTTTGAGGCCCCGGCCCTGGGCGCCACGTTCCCGAGCTCCCGGCGAAGTCGAGGATTTCGTGACGTGTCTGCAGTCACAGCCCCGCACGGGGGGAGCCTGGGAGGGGTTTTTAATCTTCCTAAGCCAGCGCTGACAGCTTTGTGCTCCAGCCACGGATTAGAGATTTCCCCAGATGGGAAGAGCTGCTGGAGGCGGCGGGGGGGGAAAAAAAAGAAAAAAAAGGAAAAGAAAAAAAAAAAGCCAGAAGAAAAACCCACAACTTTTCTCCTCGCAAAAAGAAAACCCCAAAGCAGGAGAAAACACAAGTTTTCTCCCCAAAAGTACACCAGGGAAGGGGAGAATCCAGCCAGGATTCCTTGGAATGGCTTCAATCCTCCAAGAGGCAAAAGCCTACGCGGCGTTTTCTGGGATTTTGGCGCGGGGGGGAACAACCCCAAATGTGTGGCTGCCTCTCAGCGAGGTATAAATCCAGATCCCGGACCTGCAGGGATCGTCCCAGCCCAAGCAGGAGCTCTGAAATCTCTGGGATACGCCAGGCTCAGGGAAAAAAGCTGGCAGAGAGGATAATTCACGATTATTATCCCCACTAATACACGTCCCTGCTAAGACTAAAGCCTCCCTGGAGGCTCCACGCTCGGGTCAGCAAAGCGCTGGAAAAAATATATTATTAACGGAGCAAGAGGAGGTTTAATCCTTGGAAAAGAAAAAAGCTGGGGAGAAAGAGGGATTTTGGGAAGGTGGGAGAGGGGAGCTGCTCCACCGGCGACCTCGGAGACCCCCCAGGAAGGGGGCAGTTTCTGGTGTCCCACTAAAAAAAAAACCAAAAAAACCCCCAAACCCCGGAATCTTGGCTCGGGAATTCTCTGCAGACAAGGTGTTCCTTGTGCAAGGGGAAGAAAAAGCTGGGGTTTGTTTGCTTTATTTAGCAAACGACCGGGAGGTGAGAAACGCCCGGCGCAGGGAGGAGAGAGGAGCTCGCACATCCAACCCTGGCCCACCTCAGGCAGGGAACAGACCCCGTGTTCATTCCTAGAGGAAGGGCTGGAAATAAAACCCCAAAGCAACAACCCGGCGCTGATTGTGCAAACCTCTGGCGGCTGTGCCAGGGGTGAGGGGGGGGAGAGCTGGCACCAGGAAGTTTTCAGGTGGAAAGAAAGAAAAGCAAAACCTTGGGGACGCTCGGCCCCAGCACCTCGGGGTGTGTTCCTGAAAAACGCCTCCAAAATCCGCATTTGCTGGCTCACGCTTCGAGCTCTCCCCATTTCCTGGCCGGTTTTTGGGGGTCACTGCCCTGCCCAGAACAAACCCCGGCTGCTGCAGACACACCAAAGAGCTGCACAAAGGGACAGGGTGGCTTTGCAACCGCTGTCCCCTTGGGGTTTTTTTTTTCCCCCATCTGATTCCATCCCTGGTTTGCAAAACGAGTTAATCTGCAGCAGGAGCTCATCCATGTAAATGAGCCAAGCTCTGGCTCAGCAATTCCTTGGAGATGGGGGCAGCGGAGAGGGAAGCAGGGGAATGGGGCAGGCTGCAAGTCTGTGAGTAACTGGGGTTGAATTTGGACTCTGATGACTCCAGAGGCCACTCCTTGGGCAGCTCCCGTAATTGCTGGAGGTTTCTGTGCGTCAGGACGAGCGACGCTTCCTTTGGAGAGGGGATAAATCGGGATGGAGCCGCTGGAATGAGTGAGGTGGGCTGTAAGATGGGACAGAGCTGAGGCAGGGAATCACCTCGTCATCCCCTTTGCCAGACCCATGAATCCTCCAGGATCTGCCAAATGCCTCTGCCACGCTGCAGACTGACACACAGAGCCCCTCTGCCCTTTAAACTCCCCTCGGAATTGTCATAAAACCGGGACAGCTCTGGTCCTGCCTCGCCTTTGCTGGGGTGAAAGCACCCGGAGCACCTCCCCCTGACATCCAGAAATCCCTGAGTGAGGGCTGTGGAAGGAGGAAAACGCCGGGATGAGACCGGGAAAGGCAATTCCCAAAGCAAGGAGACCCAGCTCACCCGAACCTCACCACGACCAAGGGTGGAAACCTTCCCGGGACACAAATCCCAAGATTTTAATCCCGAGGAGGAGCTGATGCCCGTATCACTGCCAGGATCTAACCCAGACATCCTGGGATGGGGTGGGAGGAGACGAGGAGCGGCGCTGAGGTGGGAGCCGACGCTCTGGAAAGGAGCCACGCGAAAAACTCCCCCAAAGCCGGGAGCCTGGCCGCGTCTGCTGTGTGGGGCGATAAGCACGGGGCTCCGGCAGGGCTGGGGCTGGCCCAGATAAAAGGGAGAGGCAGATCAGGGCCTGGCAGACGGGTCTGGAGCCGGGACCTCTCCCGGGAGGAGTCACGGGGTGGGTGCCGCGCGCCCGACCCGTCCGACCGGCACGGCTGCCAGCCCTGGCCTGGAGCAGCGGCAGGGAGAGGAAGAGGAGGAGGAGGAGGAGCAGCAGGGCTGCCCCACCGAGTGCAGGACCCGCAGGGTGTCCCCACGGAGGATCTGTGTGCGGCACAGCCTCACCCAGACAAAGCTGCGACAACACAGCTGCCGGGATGGATCGCTGCCTCTCCGCCCTGGGGTCTCCGGGGACTCGCGTCCGTGCCCAGCGGAGGACGGCCAGCCGAGGAATCCAGAGGGGATGTAAAGTCCAGGCCGGGCTGGGATTTAGAGCAGGAAGTTTCACAACGTGCCGTGATGTCAAACGAGGGCCGCGCGTCACGGGCGGGTCCTGCCGGGGCTCCGTCCCCTCCCCGCCGCGCTCCGCGTGCCTCAGCCAGGCCCTGCCACAAAGCTGCCCTTAAAAACCAGCACACGCGACACAATCGGGCCTTTGTGCCGCCGGCCCGAGGCGGGGAAGGGCCCTGGAAGGATGAAGTGGGAGCAAGGAGCCGGGAGGGGTTTGCTGGACACGATCCCAAAGGTTCCTGCGCCCACCAGGGGGTTTTCCTTTCAGGACAGTGCTGATGTCCCTCTGCTCGATTCCCCCAGCTGGAAGGGAGCTCGTGCTGCCCGGAAAATCCCAATCCCACCCAGCAGCTCCATCCAGGCCTGGAATCAAATCATCCCAGAACGAGGGAAATCCCTTGAGCGCTCCTAGAACAAAGCAGGGTTAATTCCAGTGCAGCCCTTTACCCGGCACATTCCTCAGCCAGGCAGGGCTGGGACAGGGACACGGGGACAGAGCCACTCCAGGGACACCGAGCTCACAACAGTCCCTTCTCCTCCTCCCTACGGCAAAAGAGGAAGAGAAACCGCGATGTCACAAAACCCCCGCCACCATCGTGCCCCTCACACAGGATGTCCCCTCCCTGGGGCTGGGGGTCACTGAGGTGGCTCTCAGACCCTACTGAGGTGGCACAGCCCCAGCCCCTCGCGGGTGGTGCCCACCCACACCGGCAGCAGCCCCGGGAGGGTTTTGGGGCGCTGGCAGCTGAGGAAATCCCCTCTCCCCAGGCCTGTTTGCCCACATGCCGTCCCTGGTGGTCACAGACCAGCCACGGAGGAGGAAGAGACAGCCTCTGAGCCACCCCATTAACACAGACACCGAGCTGGGCTCTGCATCACACCCAGAAAAAAAACCAATAATAATAATAAAAAAAAATCTGAGTTTTAAAGACCTTTTCAGGCGTTGTTTTCTCCCTGAAGGTTTTTTTCCCCCTGCCAAAACCCAGGAGAAAAACCTCACTGGCAACAGACGCGAGGGGCTGAGAGCCACGGGCCCCCCACCCGTGAGGTTCGGGGGGACACAGGAGCACCCGGGGCGCCGGGCTGGGCTCTGGAAGGGGCAGGACACGCAGAGCTGCCGGCCCAGGTGGCAGCTGGGGCCACCTCCTCCTTCCTGCAGCCCGGAACACGCAGCAGGATCCAAGCAAAACCAGCTCCAGTCCCCTCCGCAGCAAGGGCTCGTTTTCCATCTGCCTCCCCCCGGAAGCAGAGGAGCTCTTTCCTGCTCCAAAAACCCCTCCCAGCTCCTTGCCTGAAGCAGAAAGTTCCAGCACACGTGGAAGGCTTGGAAAGCGCTGGGGGATCTGGGAAGGGGTGGGAATGAACCCCTCCCTCAAATTCCCACTGGAGAGCTCCGGAGGGACTCAGGTCTGGGGGGGCTCAGCACCCTCTGGAGAGGGGCTGGTGGTGGCTGAGGAGGGGACAAAGGGACTCATTGCCACGTCTGAGGGACACGGACGGAGAAAATCTCCTCCAAATCCTGCCACTGGATGGGTGCCAGGAAGCTCTGCCCTGGCCACAGCTTTCCCGTTTCACCCCAGGAGCCTCCCGGACCACCGCGGGCTCCCCAGAAAAGCGCTCGGAACCCTGCCCTGGGCTTTCCCCCGTGTCACAGCCGCCTCCTCGGGGCTGGGGACAGAGCCAGGAGGCTCCGCTGGTGCCACCGCTCGCGGGGAATTCTTCACCGCGGATTGAGGGCTGAGAGCTGCTGAGCTAAAAAAATAAACGAGAGGAGGAGGAGGAGAAACAGGAGGAGGAGGAGGAGGAGGCTTCGCAGCGTGAGCGCGTTGGATGGGTGGTCTCTAGAACGTTCCTCCCTGTTCCACCTCCGAGGGCAGAGCCAGGCACGAATACAGGAACTGGGGCTCGCCCATGCCTTTCTCCAGCGCCTTCAAAACAAGGAGCGAGCCCGGGAACGCACCGGGAACACGCCCCGGGCTCGGAGGGAGCCGCCCCAGGCGTGGGGATGGCACAGAGGGGACCCCAATTGTGTCCCCCCGGGTGCCAGCCCCAGCTCGTGGGAGCCCCCGCGGGTCCCTGCGCTCGGGGAAATCCAAGGATCAGGCTAATCCCGAGGCTGGAGTGACCCGTGGCCTGCCCGCGAGCCAAGCTGCTGTAGCAACAGCCCAAAATAATGCTGCAAAACAAGCGCGGGGGAGCGGCCGCCGCCTCTCGCGAGAGGGAAGCACGGGCCGGATTGAGCAACATTTTCTGCTGCCTCTCAACTGTGACTAAATCCAGCAACAGCCCCTTTTAGCCGGAGCCAGAACACAAAACAAACCGAAAAGGGAAAAAAAACCAAAAAAAAAACCCCTTAACAAAAAACCAAAAAAAGCCAAGGAAAACAGTGGAAAAGCAAGCGGAGAGTGTTCCCAGAACCGATCCCTTCCGCGGCGGAAGCTGAGCGGGCTCGGCTCAGCTCCCACTTTGACGTATCCCGCTTTTCCCAGGCTGCGGGGTCTGGTGGGCTGGGTCCCAGGGGATGTGAGCAGGGTGCCCCGCGCCCACGGCACCGTCTGGGCCGCGCTGAGGTCACGCTGTCCTGCGCCAGCACCACCCAGACGCTTAATGAGCCCTTTCTTCCGCCCCTGTGAGGAAATTCCCCGCGGCTCCGTGACTGTGTTTGTTTTCGTGGGGTTTTCAGTTAATCCCCGCGTTCTGTGGCCGTGACTCTTCACAGGCTCAGCCGAGCTGGGCTCACGGTCCTCACCCTGGCGCTGACCCCGGCGGCAGGACAGAGGCACAGAACCAGGCGTCCCCCTTCTTCTCCGCGTTTCCCCCACGGCCACCTCTTCCCAAATAAAACTCCCCCCCCAAAAAAACCCCCACCTTCGGCATCTTCTGGTGGCCAACACGTTCCCACCCCGGGGCCAGCACAAGCCCCACCCCAACCTGCCCAGCCCCATCTGAGAGCAGCCCGGCCCAGCAGGGCCCAGCCTTCCTCCTTCCCGTGCCCCGAGCACTCACCGGGGGCGTTGGCGATGGCCAGGGGCAGCCCCTGCAGCTGGTGCACCTGGATCCCGGACGCTCCCAAGGCACTGAGGTTAATAGTCTGGAGGCCCGGCACGGAGGAGAGCTGGGCGGCGTTGACGGTGACGGTGCCGCTGGGCAGCGAGGCGATGGGGGTCAGCGTGGTGCTGGTGCTGCCCGTCTGGCCCAGCGACACGCCCTGCATGGGGGCCAGCGTGATTGTCTGCGCCTGGGGGTTCTGCACCTGCAGGTTCTGCAGCTGGATGGTCTGCCAGCTCACCTGCCCGTTGGGACCCACCGTGGGCGTGCGGATGATGATGGGGCCGGAGTTGGGCACGGCTTGGAGCTGCAGGTTTTGCAAGGTGTCTTGGGAGATGGCTTGAGTGGCAAAGGTCTGGCCGGACAGCGGGGTGGTCTGGAGGGCTTGGATCGTCTGCCCTCCTTGGACCAGCTGTGGCTGGATCAGGATCTGCTGCTGCTGCTGCTGCTGCTGCTGCTGCGACTGCTGACTCTGATCCCCCTCCTTCTGCTGCCCCGGCTGCAGGGTCACCCCGGACACGGGGCTCTGCAGAGAGTCCGAGCTGGGGACGCTGCCGGCCCTCTGCGGGGTCTGCGCCTGCACATTGGTGCCCACCGTGGCGCTGGTGGAGAAATTCATGACGCCCACGTTACTGGTGGTGGTGGTGGCGGAGTAGCTGTTGGCGTTGGTGAAGAAGGCGCCCGAGCTGGCCTGGGACGTGGCCGTGCTGCCCGAGCTGCTGGCAGCCCCCGAGGTGGCTGGCTGGGAGCCGCTGTCCGGCGAGCCCGAGCTGCTCAGGGTGCCCGTCTGGGACGTGGGCGCCAGGCTGGCGGCCACGCTGTTGACGGGCAGCAGGGTGATGTTGCCGTTGAGGGCCACGGGCACGTTGGCCACGTACTGGGTCTGCCCGGAGAGGCTGTTGTTGGCCAGCCCCACGCCCTGGATGGGCACGGCCTGCTGCAGCAGGTTGGGCATGGCGATGAGGTTGCTGCCGCCCGCGCGGCTCGTGATGATCTGCTGGTTGGAGCCGGGGATGATCTGCAGCTGCCCCGAGGCATCCTGCTGCACGTTCACCTGCGCCGGGGTGGTGGCAAACTGCAGCTGCTGCCCGTCGATGGTCTGGAACTGGGGGATCACCTGGTACTGGATGTTGGGGATGACGCCCGGCAGGCCCGTGAGCACCTGCTGGTTCTGCAGGCCGGACGCCGAGGTGACCACGTAGGGCCCGGCGCTGACCGGGCGGCTCTTGGAGGCGTCGCCGCCGTTGCCGCCGTTGCCGCCCGGCTCCTTGGAGCCCGTGGGGGTGCTGGAGCCCGCCGAGATGATCTGCCAGCCGTTGGCCGACTGGGTGAGCTGGGCGGCGGCCGCGTTCAGGTCCAGCTCGCCGCTCCCGCCCTGCTGGCCCTGGGAGCTGTTGGAGTTCTCATTGGGAGACTCGATGCGGCTGCAGGTGGCTGCCAGCAGGGCCAGCGGGGAAGGCTGTGACTCCTGGGGATGAGAGGAGGAGTTACCGGCGTGGAAGGCGGCCCGAGGGGGCAGGCCCGGAGTGAAGAAAAAAAAAACAAAACAGGGAAACACAACAACAACAACAAAAAACAAACAAAAAAACCCCAACAACTTATAAAGAGAAAACAGGGAGGAGCATACTCGGAAAAGATAAACACTTCTTCCTGAACAAACCCACCCACAGCCGGAAAAATACAACTGCCAGGCACAGCGCTGTCAGGCCAGGACAGCCTGAACCCACGGGGAAAAGCCTTTTGGGAGGCAGCCTGCCCGGGAAAGCCAAGAGCGCAGAGGGCTCCTCCAGCCCGAAGCGGGGAATCGCCCCGAGGCACAAGCGAGCCCCGGGAAGGAGGAGGGTCACTCCTGGGCTCCCCGAGCTGGAGAAGGGCCAGCGGTGTCACCGGGAGCAGGGGAACTGCGAGTTTCCGAGGAGAGCCGGGGAGGAGGGGAAGCCTTGGCAGCGCTCACCCTCCTCTTCCTGCCCACGCTGAAACGCTCGCCTGGGCCCAGCAAACAGCTCGGCCCGGCCCTGGACTTTGCCACGAGCTCCCCGGAGCCAGCGGGGCCGGGCGGGGGCCGATCCTCCCCCCACTCACCTGGGCCTCCCCACCGCCGGCACTGCTCGTGCTGCTGGCGTCGCCTTCGCCCTTGTCGGGCTTCACAGCCGACATCTCCTCGGTGCTCTCCTGGTCTGCGCAGGAGGGAAGCGACAGCCCCGGTTAGGGACATTTCGGGGCAGGGCAGCGGCACGAGGCTCGGGAGGGCCCGGCAGGGCCCGGAGGGGACACGGAGGGCTGGCTGCGAGGGGACCATGTGCTCCTGGAGCAGCCGGGAGAGGGGCTGCGAAGAGCAGGGAGCTGCCAAAGGGGAGCTGGCAGCGGGACAGGGGGGGGAGGACCCGGCTTCAGGGTCCGGCTCCTCCCCAGCCGCCCGGGACACTCCCTGGCCCCCGCCGAGGTCCTCCCCGGGCCTCCCCCTCGCCTGGCCCGCGGGGGCCGGGGCACACACCCCCGGCCCCGCGGATCCACCCCGGGATTCCCCCGCGCGGCTCCGGCCCGCGGGATCCCCTGCCCGGGGCCGCCCCGCCCGCGATCCCCCCCGGCGCGGGGGTCCCCGCGCCCACCGAATCCTTCCTCTCCCGGCGCTCGGGAGCCTCCTCATCCTCCGCCGGCCACCGGGGCTGCGCCCCGCGGTCCTGCCCTGACCCCCGGCGCCCCTCACCGGGCTCTACAGCGGGGAGGGGACGCGATGGGCCCCGCTCGCACCTTCCCGCGGCCCTCCCGCACGGCCCCCCCCGCCCTCGCCTCCCGCATCCGCCCCCGCAGGGCGCCTTGCCCGGGAACGGGGGAAAGCCCCCCGGTCCCTGCGCTCGCAGCCGCCCTCCCCCGC
>JANEHK010000288.1:0-16220 GCA_025960845.1 Tachycineta bicolor | reverse complement strand
GGGAAACTGAGGCATGGGGGGACATGGTCCTGCTCAGGGTCGCTGTGTCCCCCCCTCTCCGGGGGTGGCAGGAGCTGAGCGGGGTTGGGGACAAGCTGGGCTGTCCCTTTGTCCTCAACCCCTGCGGTGCCACGTCCCCGTGGTCCCCTGCGCCTCTCCCCTGCTCCCAGGAGCCCGGCCCTGTGTCCTGCGGTCCCCAGAGTTCCGCGTCCTCCTGTCCCTGTGTCCCCAGGACCCTGTCCCCCATGTCCCCCTGTCCCCGTGTCCCCAGGATCCTGTCCCCCACGTCCCCCTGTCCCCAGGACCCTGTCCCCCACGTCCCCCTGTCCCCCTGACCCTGTCCCTGTGTCCCCAGGACCCCGTCCCCCGCATCCCCCTGGTCCCGTGTCATTCCTCGTGTCCCCAACCTCAGGGACAGCCAAAGCCTGACAGGCCTGGGGCCCTGACGGGATTTGTCCCCTGCCAGCCTCACCCTGCCACGTGCGTGTCCCCAACAGCCGCGACCCCACTCCCGGGGACATCCCACGGCCCCGTGCCTCAGTTTCCCCCCGCCCCGGCCGCATCCCCGGGGCGCACGTGGCAGCGGCGGGCACGTGGTGGGGGCCACGTGCGTCCCCGAGGACACCCCAATTTTGGGCGCTGTGGGCTGGCGGGGGCCCCCCGAGCTCCCCCTCCCCACGCCCTGGGCCCCCGCCAGCCCTTTGATGCGCTCAGCCCTGGTTTGGGGTTTTTCCTGAAAAAAAAAACCCAAAAAAAAACAAACCCAAAAAGCCACGGAAAAAGGCAAAAGGAGGCGGAAACGAGCTCCTGTGCCAGCACGAAGCGGGGAGGGGACAGCTGCTGGCACCCATGGCCCGGGGGGGACAGGGACAGGGACAGGGGTGGCAGCAGGTCCCCGTGCCAGCCCCGGCTGAGTCACGGTGGCCACGAGCTGGCCAGGACCCAGAGAAAGGGGAGACACAGGGCGGGGGGGGGAAACTGAGGCACGGCGGCATCACGGAGCTCAGCGCCACCGCGCAGAGCCGTCCCCAGGGCGGCTCCCGGGGCGATTCACGGTGGCACTGCCACCTCTCCCCCAAGCCAGCCGCACCCTCCCCGCCACAAATTTGCCCATTTCGGGGGTTTCTCCACCACCACCACCCCCCCCAAAAAATAAAACCCCCGGCGGCCCCGCTGCCGCTCGCCGTGGGTGGGCCAGTGCCAAGCAGGGCAAGGAGCCACGTCCCCGAGCCAAAGCCGGCCCGGCGGCCACCGAGGGCTCGACCGCCCGGAGCCTCCCAAACCACAGAGCCCAACCCCATCCAGCGACCCCCCCAAACCCCACCGGGGACCCCCCCTCCGCCACCAGCGCGTTTTTCTGCTGCCTCGCTGCCCCAGCAGGGCCGGGTTTGGGGGGTCCGAGGGACGCCACGCCAGCCCTGCGGTGGCTCTGATGTCGGCGCCATCGCAAATCGCCGTCTCCTATCGAACCCCGCTCGCTCCGTAACGGGCGAGGAATGTGGGGCCCCCCGGCCGCAGCTCCCCCCGCCGCCTTTATTTAATATCCTGAGAAAATTAAAATAGCTCTTGCGGCCGCCGAAGGGAAAACACGGAGATAAACACAAGGAAAGCGGGAGCCCCGAGAGAAGGGCTGGGAGCGGGCCAAGGAGTGGGGCGCGGCGCGGGGGGGGCACACGGCGGGAGCGGCACCCAGGGGACACGGGGAGAAGGGACACGAGAGGGGACAGCGGGGGAGGCGGCACCGGCGACAGCACACCGGGATGCCCCGGGAGGCCCCGAGGGGGTGCGGGAGCGTGGTACCCAGGGGACACGGGGGTGCGGGACACAGGGGTGCTCCAGGGGGGGTCCCGAGGGTCCCGTTCCCGGTCCCGTTCCTGTTCCCGTTCCCGGTCCCGTTCCCGGTCCCGTTCCCGTTCCCGGTCCCAGCCCCGGTCCCAAGCACAGCCCGGCTCGGACACCACGTGACCCGCCGGCCGTACCCGCCCTTCACCCCGCCCCTCCAGCGAGGCTCCGCCTTCCTTAAAGGGGCAACGTGTCCCTCATTTTGATCGGTCCCCGCTAGAACCGGAGAGGCACTACGTCACCGGTGGTGCGCGTCGGGGCGGTGTACTGTGATGTAGCGCCGATATTCTCCCTCCTCCGCGGAGGAAAATCCGTGAGGGTGGCGTAGTCCCGCCGTGAGGACCTCGCCTGGGTCCCACGTGAGCCGCGGCCCTTTTAATTCCCCTCCCACACGCGCTGACGGCCGCGAGGGCGGCGCGCGGCGGCGATTGGCGCGAGCCGGGAGCGGGAAGGGGTGAGAGGAGCCAAGATGGCGGCGCCGGGGGGCGCCGGGGGGCGCCGGGGGCTGTGAGGCGGCGAGGGGCGGAGGGACCAGCGGAGGGCTGGCCCGGCCGGGATCCGGCGCTTCCCGAGCCCACCGGAGGTTTCAGCTGTTGCCCCGCACCCCAGGCTCGGCGCCGCCATGTGTTCCCTGGGGCTGTTCCCGCCGCCGCCTCCCCCTGGGGATGTCACCCTGTACGAGCTCAACAACGCCCTGGTGTGCGGCCGCCTCAGCGAGCAGCTCCCGCTGGCCTTCCAGAGCCAGGTGAGCCTCCCGGGGCCGGGCCAGCCCCTCCTTCTCCTCCCCAGCGCCAGATGAGACCCCCGAACCAGGGAACCCCCCCTGCTCCCGGGCCGTGCCAGCCCGCCCCAGCCCCGGCGGTGCCGCTTTTGTCCCCCTCAGCTGTGGCTGGAGCTCTGTCCCCTCTGCTGGGCTCTCTCCTCCTCCGGGCACCCTCAGGCTGTTCCTTCGCCCTTCCTTGCGCCCCTTCTCTGCCCCGGAGGAGGATCTCAGGGGGTCTGTGGGTGCTGCAGGTGCCCGATCTGCCCGTGCTGAGCCTCCCCAAGGAGCCCCTCAAGGCTCACGGCCGCCTGGAGCCCAGCGCCCGCCCGCCCTTCATCCACCACCGCGAGTCCCTCTGGAAGCGCTGCCTCAGCGCATGGTGAGTGCCCCGCTGTGCCCGGGCAGCCGGATCTGTGCCCCGAAGGGACCGGGGCCGTACCCGGGAGGAGCGGGGCCGTGCCCGGGAGGAGCGGGGCCGTGCCCGGGAGGAGCGGGGCAGTGACCGGGAGGAGCGGGGCCGTGCCCGGGAGCAGCGGGGCCGTGCCCCGGAGGAGCGGGGCCGTGCCCGGGAGAGCGGGGCAGTGACCGGGAGGAGCGGGGCTGTGCCCGGGAGGAGCGGGGCTGTGCCCGGGAGGAGCGGGGCCGTGCCCGAGGGGAGCGGGGCCGTGCCCGGGAGCAGCGGGGCCGTGCCCCGGAGGAGCGGGGCCGTGCCCGGGAGGAGCGGGGCCGTGCCCGGGAGGAGCGGGGCAGTGACCGCACTCTCGCCGCAGGCGCGACAGCGGGCTCAGCGCGCTGCTCCGGGAGCTCGCCAGCGCCGACGAGGAGGGTGAGTTCGGGCTGCCCCGACGTCTCCCGGGTCTCGCTGCGGTGCCTCGGCTGCGCCCCGCTGCCCGTGTCCCCGTGTGGCGCTGGCGGGGACGCTGAGGGCTCGCTCTCTGCCCGCCAGGGCTGCGGTGGCTGCGGACGGGCTCCAGCCACGCTCTGGCCGTGTGCCGCTGGCTGTCCTCGCTGCACGGATCTCTGTTCCCGCACCTCTCCGTGAGTCGTTCCAGCCTGGGCGCCGCTGCTGCGGGAGGCAGGGCTAAGGGGAGCGGTAATTTGGGGTGGAGGGTGGTCTCTTCCCCGCTCAAACCCCCCCTCAAAATGCTCCTCCTGGAGATGCTTGGCTCTGGACACCGCTCCTTCTTCTGCTGGGAAGGTGTTTGGGCAGCAAAGGGCCTGAATGCAGGTGGGGGAGAGGCAAAAAGGGCTGGACACTGCGGGTCTGTGCTGCCAGCTCCGTGTTCTCCTCTCCCTGCAGCTGACCAGTGAGGACATGATCACAGCCTTCTCCCAGGCTGTGGACTGGTGAGTCCTGGGTGTCCCAAAATCACCGTGGAGGGCTCTGGGACCCCTCCCCAGGGTGGGGATACAGGGACAGGATGGCCCCGTTTGGGTGGGCTCACCCACTGAAGGTAAATATTTCCCCACTGGCTCTGCCCTCGTTTGTGTGCCCCAGTCGGGGAGAGATCAGATCCTGGAAAATTCCATCCAATTCCAGCCCCGGGCTGTGGTCACCAGCCCCTCAGCAGAGGGGCTTTCTCTTTCTCAAAGTAAACGGTCCCCCTGAGCAGCAAAAAGGAAGTTTTATTTCTCTGGGGACTCTGAGCAGCCCTTGCCGGCCCAGGGGGTGCTGGGGGGTCTCAGCCTGCCCCGTGCCCCCTCCAGGGCCGGCTGCACCGTCCGGGCCTTCGCCTGGCACCCCCACACCAACAAATTCGCTGTGGCTCTTCTGGATGATTCCATCCGTGTCTACAACTCCAGCAGGTGAGCCTTTGTCCCGGGCTGGGCACTGCCCTGGTCCTGCTGCTGTGGCCTCCTCACACACCTGGGCACACCTGGGCTCCCCTCAGCCCTCCCTGCTCCTTTCCTGCTCTCCCCCGAGCCTGAAGAGCTTTGCCTTCCCTTTCCCTGCCTGCTGTGTAGCTCTGGGGACACTCCAGGGGTGGTGACAGTGCCGGGGGGACATGGGCTGAGCGTCCTCTGTCCCCCAGGTGTCCCTGCTCCCCCAGGGAATGCCAGTCCCTGCTCAGGACAAGACTCTGCCAGCTGCCCCGAGTGTCCCCAAGCTGGGATTTCCGGCCAGCCTGGGCCCTGTCCGGGCTGGGGACAGCTCGGCTCGGTCACACCAGGTGACGTGCACACACCTCCGGTGTCACCTGGCTGGGAATTCCTGTCCCCTTCTGGGGACACTCTGGTGTCACCTGGCTGGAAATTCCTGTCCCCTTCTGGGGACACTCTGGTGTCACCTGGCTGGGAATTCCTGTCCCCTTCTGGGGACGCTCCGGTGTCACCTGGCTGGGAATTCCTGTCCCCTCCTGGGGATGCTCCGGTGTCACCTGGCTGGGAATTCCTGTCCCCTCCCTGGGAAGCACACGCAGGGCACAGCTCCCCTTCCCCAGCCTGCTGTCCTCCCTCACTGTGGCTGCTCCAGGGCTCTCAGCCCCCCGCAGCCCGGTGTCACCTGTCCCCTCCCCGGCAGTGCCACCGTGCCCTCGCTGAAGCACCGCCTGCAGAGGAACGTGGCCTCCATGGCCTGGAAGCCGCTCTGTGCCTCCATCCTGGCCGTGGCCTGCCAGAGCTGCGTCCTCGTGTGGCACCTGGACCCCACCTCGCTGTCCACAAGGTGACAGCTCCCACCTTCCCTTCCCGGCCGTCGGCACGGCGCCGTCCCGCCGGCAAATCCCGAATCCCGCTGGCTTCTCCCGCTTTCCTTGGCAGACCGTCGTCGGGCTGCGCCCAGGTGCTGTCCTACCCCGGGCACAGCCCTGTCACCAGCCTGGCCTGGGCGCCCGGCGGGGAGCGGCTGCTCTCGGCGTCACCGGTGGACACGGCCATGCTGGTGAGGGGACGCCGGGGACACCGGGGCTGGCCGCGGCTCTGGAGCTTCACCCGGGAATCTTCGCTCCGCGTTCCCCAATCCCGGCGTCACCGTCGTCCTCCTCGTCCCCTTGCCCCAGGTGTGGGACGTGTCCACCGAGACCTGTGTGCAGCTGCAGTGGTTTGGGGGTGGCGGTGTCACCTTCCTGGCCTGGTCCCCCGATGGCAGCAAGGTGCTGGCGGCCACGCCCTCGGCCGTGTTCCGGTGAGCTCCTCGCGCCCGTCCTCGCTCCAGACTCTGCCTCTGGATCCCAGGTCCCCTCCCTGCTCCCGGTTCCTGTGGTGGGCACAGAGGATCGGGGCGAATTCCCAGGGATTCTGCTCGCTAAATCCCACCTCCTGCAGGGTGTGGGAGGCCCAGATGTGGACCTGTGAGCGCTGGCCCACCATCAGGGGACGCTGCCAGGTAGGACGGGGTGTTCCCCACCCCGGGAATCGTTTAGGCTGGAAAAGCCCTCTGGGATCACCCAGGCCAAGCCCTGGCCACCACTGACCTGTGTCCCCAAGTGCTACATCCACAGGGCTCTTAAATCCCTCCAGGAACGGGGACTCCACCCCTGCCTTGGGCTGCCAGCCCAAGAGATGGTGGAAATTTTCCCTGATGGTGTGGAAATCTTCCCAATATCCAATCTGAGCCCCTCCTGGCACAGCCTGAGGCTGCGTCCTCTTGTCCCTTGTTCCCTGGGAGCTTTCCCTGGCTCTCCCTGCCCGTCAGGGACTTGTGGAGTGCAGAGTCCCTCCTGAGCTTCCTTTTCTCCAGTCCCCCGGCTCCCTCCAGACCTCTCCAAGGCCTTCCCAGCTCCATTTCCCCCTCTGGACACGCTCAGGCCCCTCAGTGTCCATCTGGAGCCGCCAGCTGACCCCAGGGCTCTGACCCGTGCGGGGCAGGCGTCACCTCCAAGGGACGCTTTGGGGCTTTGATCCCAAATCCTCTGTTCCCAGCTGCTTCCAGGGGATCCCGCGCCAGCTGTGCCCTCCCTGGGCTGGCTGTGGGTGCTGGGGTGACGCTGTCCCACAGACAGGGTGACAAAGGTGACGCTGTCCCACAGACAGGGTGCTGGAGCCCCGATGGCAGCCGCCTGCTCTTCACCGTGCTGGGCGAGTCCGTCATCTACTCCTTGTCCTTCTCCGAGTACCGGGGTGAGCTTGTCCCACCTGGAGCTTCCCGAGGGCTGGGAGAGGGCTCCCGAATGTCCCCACAGCTTTGGCTCCTCACCCTCAGTCACAGCTGTGGGGTCTTGAAGGGATTTCAGGGAGACTCCAGTGGGGTCCAGGGCCAGCTCGGGGGTGCTGGTGTTTGCTGTCCCTCGTCCTCCATGGCAGCCACTCCTGGGACAGCAGCACAGCCTCTCTGAGGAAGAGATAAATTACTGATCACCTGGGCAACGCAGGGATTTACGGAGCGTGGGTTTCTCCCCTCTCAGGGGAGATGCAGGGGCAGGTGGGAGGCTCCAAAACGGCCTCGATCGTGGCAGACCTGTCCGAGACCACCTTCGAGACCCTCTACGGGGAGGAGAGGTGGGTCTGGGGCACCCAGGGGCACGGGGAGGGGGGTCCCTGCTCCTCCTGGCAGCCAGCCCTGGCTGCTGGGGACACCCAGGAGGGGGTCTCTGCCCCCCGATTTTGGGGACCTGTGCTGTTCCAGGATCGGAGGAGAGGTTCACTCCATGGTGTGGGACCCCACGGGGGAGAGGCTGGCGGTGATCATCAGAGGTCAGTCCCGCCCCGTGCCCTGCTGCCCGCAGGGAGAAGGGACAGGGAGGGGACAAGGGAGAGCTTTGGTGCTGCTGCCCCCCTGCAGGACACCCCGAGAGCCCGGGCACCCCGCCGGCCATCGCCGTCTTCCGCACCCGGAACAGCCCCGTCTTCGAGCTCCTGCCCTGGTGCGGCGCGGGGCCTGGGGGTGTGGGGTCATTGCAGGGGTGTGGGGTTATTGCAGGAGGGTTTGGGGTGATTACAGGGGGTGTAGGTTCATTGCAGGGGTGTGGGGTCATTGCAGGAGGGTTTGGGATGGTTTGGGGTCATTGCAGGGGATTTGGGGTCATTGCAGGAGGGTTTGGGGTGATTACAGGGGGTGTAGGGTCATTGCAGGGGTGGTTTGGGGTCATTGCAGGGGGGTTTGGGGTCATTGCAGGGGGGTTTGGGGTCATTGCAGGGATGTGGGGTCATTGCAGGGGGCTTTGGGATGGTTTGGGGTCATTGCAGGGGATTTGGGGGTTTTGGGGTGGATCCCAAACACCCCAAATCCCCCAGGAATGTTCTGTTCCCAATAGATCCCAAACAAACCCCCCCAATCCCCCGGGAATCTGCCGTTCCCTGCCCCATAACCTCGCCTGTTCCCCCACCCCGCAGCGGCTTCGTGCGGGGCGAGCGCGGTGCCCGGCCCCAGCTCATCTCCTTCCACCCCTGCTTCCCTCAGGGCGCGCTCCTGACCGTGGTGAGTCCCTCCCCTGCGCGTTCCCAGTGCCAGGGGACACTGGCGGCACTGGGGAGGGGGCTGGGGTCGGCGTGAGCCACCCGGGGGTTCCAAGGAGGGGACGTTGAACCAGACCGAGGGTTGGGGGCTGTGTTTTGGGGACAGGGACGGGACAGTGGCCAGGCAGGGAGGGACGGCGCTGGCCGTGAGCCAGGTGTGCCCAGGTGGCCAAAAGGGCCGCTGGGGCCTGGCCTGGCTCAGGCTGCTGTGGCCAGCAGGAGCAGGGGATTGTTTCGCCACGCCTCAAGTGCTGTGTCCAGGTCTGGACCCCCCCAATTTAGGAAGGATTTTGGGATCTTGGGCGTGTCCAGCAATGATCCAGAGCTGAGGAAGGGTCTGGAGCTACAGGGGGGCTGAGGGAGCTGGGGAAGGGGCTCAGGAGGGACCTCGTCACCTCCTGTAGCTCCCTGACAGGAGGGGACACAGCCAGGTGAGGTCTCTGCTCCCAGTGACAGCAGCAGGGGAGGTTTGGGGTGACTCCATGAGTAATCCTTCCCCAGGAGGAGCGGCTGGGCACGGGCTGGGCTGGCAGAGCAAAGCCTGGGTGATGAGGAGGTGTCAGCTCACGGGCTGAACTCGCTCCCAGAAAGGTTTTTCCCATTCCTGTGCCCTTCTGACACTGAGCCCTGCCCGCCCCTCGCTCTGCCCCGCAGTGCTGGTCCTCGGGGAGGATCTCCCACATCCCCTTTTTCTTCGTCAGCGCCCTGGAGCCCCGCGCCAGCCCCCGCCGCAGCCCCGTGCCCGTGCTGGGCAGCGTCAGGGAGCAGCCGCTCTTCTCCGAGCTCTGACCCTGCCCTGGCACCCCTGGGCCTCCTCTCCCTCCAGGAGCCCCCAGGCCTGCTCGGGGTCTGGCAGTGCTGCTCCTGCCCCGATTAAAGGTGGAATTTTCCTTCCCTCTCCTCTTTCCTCACCCCGACGGGACTGGAAGATTTTGGGGGGTGAATTTGAAGGGGCTCTGGCAGGGCTCCAGGGTCGGGTTTTTGGGGTCAGAGAGAGCTGGGAGTGAACCCACAGAACCCCTTGGGTGTGATCCCACTGCAGCCCAGGGCCAGGGGTTTGGGGGAGGTGGATTTTGGACCCAGGCTTTGTCTTGAGGGTGAGCAGAAGTGAACCAAAGCCCCCAAAGTGAACCAAACCCTCTCTGGGTCCCTAAACCCCGATCCTGGGGTCCCCAGGGTGCTCGTGCTGCCCCACGTGAGCCCCCCCGACCCCACAGGGTGGGAGCAGCAGCTGGACCCCCCCCTCCCCAAGAGAGGGGATTAATGCTGCTGGGGCAGCAGGAAAATCCTGGGATTACACAGCCCGAATCCCAGGATTACGCTGCGCTGGCAGGGAGCACGGAGGGACCCTGCTCCCCCCACCCCAACAGTGCCAGGACCCCCAAAATCCTCCCCAGAGCGAGGGGAGACCCCTCCCCACTCCCCCCACAGCATCCAACCCTTCCTGGGGCCAGGCAGGAGCATCCAGGGGACCCAGGAGTGAACCAGGGGGGATCGAGGGTGATCCAGGGGGATCTAGGAGTGATCCAGGGTGGTCCAGGGGGATCGAGGGTGATCCAGGAGTGATATGGGGTGATCCAGGGGGATGCAGGGATGATCCAGGGGGACCGAGGAGGGACCCAGGGGTGATCACAGGGGTATCCAGGAGGATCCAGGATGATCCAGGAGGATCCGGGAGGGACCCAGGGGTGACCCGAGCTCCAAACCCACCGCAGCTGCTGGGACAAGCCCGAGGGGGCTCCTCCTCCTCCCGGCGTCGCCGCTGCCCGCAGGGCAGAGCCCGCAGGTGCCGCAGGTGCAGCCGCGGCTGCTCCTGGCTGCGCCGCACGAACCGGCCCACGCAGAGCAGGACGGCGCCCAGCCACCCCCCCACGGCCACCAGCGCCGCCACGTCGGGGGCCCGCGGTGTCCCCACGCCCCTCCCCAGCGTCTCGTTGTGGCCCCCGGGCGGGGCCGGAGCCTCCGCGGGGCACCGGGAACCTCGCCGGGGGTGTCGGGGCAGCCCCAGCCCCAGCCCCAGCCCCAGCCCGAGCAGCAGCAGCAGCCCGGCCGCCCGCATGGCCCCGGGAACCAGCGGCGTGGGAGGGGACACGGTGGTGGCAGCGGGGGGGTGGCACTGGGGGCTGTCCCCGTGCTCTGGGGGCGGTCACGGCGGTCCCTGAGCCACAGCAACCCCCCCAGTGTCACACGCGGCCCCCCCGGATCCCCCCCGAGCCCCCTCAGCAGCGAACGCACTGGGCACACGCTGGTTTTTACTGGTGCTGGGACACGGCAGAAACAGGGACAAACTCCCAGGAAATGGAGCCTGAAAGTCTCTGGCTGGGCTGGCGGTGGTCCAGCACGGGGGGCGGGTGCTCTGAGACCCCCGGGAGGGGCTGCTGCCCCCCAGCACAGCAGGGGAATTCCTTGGAGAATCCGGAATCCGGGTGGGAACGGTCCCTGCAGTGTCCCTGGGACCCCGCGCCGGGCCAGGGGCTCCCTTTTGGGGTGACCCCGCTGGGGAGGGGGCTCAGGTGCTCTCTGTGCCCCGCCCGAGCTCCAGCGCCCTCCGGGCCATCTCCAAAGCCCCCTCCCGGGTCCGGTTCCCCCCGATGAAGCCGCTGGCGTGGACGAAGACGCAGCCGGGAATTCCGGCCAGCTCGGACAGCGCCTCATCCCGGAGACCCCGCCAGGCCTCGGGCAGGGGGAGCCTGCGGGGGACAGAGGGGTTGAGAGGGGCCCCGGCGCCGGGGGGGCAGCGGCAGGGCCAGGGGAGGGGTCTCACCGGCTCTGGAAGCTGTGGGGGGCTGTGGGGACGCTCTGCACCCTCCACTGCCCGCCCCGGTCCGGGAACAGCACGAGCTGCAGCGGGCTGGGCAGGGCCAGCTCCCGCTCCAGCTGGAACACGTGCTCCTTCCAGGGACAGCCGCCCTGGCACAGCTCCAGGACCTGCCCGCTGGCATCCACCTGCGAGGGGACACCGGGGTGACTCCCAAACCCGCCCCGGGCTCGGGGTCCCCAAAATCTCAGAGCGCCCTCCTGCAGGGACCATGCAGGATACGGGGTGCAAAGGCCCCCCCGGGGATTTCTATCGTTCCACGCCCCGATTCTCCCCCCAAAATTTCAGATTCTCCCCCCAGAATTCCAGCTTCTCCCGGGGCTGGCTCGGCGTTACCTCGAAGCGGCGCCGCACGGCCTCTTCCACCAGCGCCCGCGCGGGCAGCCAGGCCCGGTGGTAGAAGTCCAGCCGCTCCAGGAACTCGCTGCCCACCAGCTCCATGGCCCTCCGGAACCCTGCCTGGGGACACGGGGCTCAGCCTGGGGCAGCAGCGTGTCCCCGAGCCGGGGTGTCCCGGGAGCTGTCCCCACCTCGGTGTCCTGGTCGGGGTCGTTCCAGCGCGGGTTCAGGTGCCCCACGCGGGCGCTCAGCGTGGTGCTCAGGGCGTAGCGCGGCTCCCCCGCCGCCGGAGCGATGCCGTTGTCCATGGCATCGATCTCCTCCACAAAGTTCTCGTACAGCTGGGGACAGGGAGGGGACAGCAGAGCTCAGCCCCAGCAGCCGCCACAAGCTGCTCCCCTTTCTCCACCGAGGACAAGCCCCGGGCAGAACCGTGACCCTGGCAGGGTGACAGACCCCTTGTCACCCCCTGTCACCTTGTCATAGAGCGCTGTGACCACGGGCCCGTCCTCGGGCTGTCCCAGGAGCCCCGCCAGGATCTGGGACCCGAAGTGACAATAGACGAGCCCGGCGCTGCTCAGCTTCGTGCTCCAGGGCTTGTCCGGCCGCAGGCTCCGCATGGACTCCGCGAAGGACCTGTGGGGCCACGCGGTCACCCCGGGGACCCCCGGGGCTGCCGCCGTCCCCGGGCGGGGGTCTCACCTCTGGTGGTGGTCGTAGCGGTGCCGCTCCGGGTCGTACTCGCCCCCCACGTCCACCACCACGTCACAGCCGGCCAGGCGCTGCGGGTCCCGCGTCCGCACGATCTCCGCGTCCTGCAGGGGACACCGGCGTGAGGGTCCCCAGGGCCAGCGGGGACCCCCGGGAGCGGCTGCTGGTGACGAGGGACACCGGGGAGGGACCCTGAGGAGGGGGTGGGGGAGATAAGGGTGACCCCAGGTGGGACCGGAGACCGAGGGGTGACCCCAGGTGTGAGCGGGGACCGAGGAGTGACCCCCAGGTGTGACCCGGGACCGAGGGGTGACCCCCAGGTGAGACCGGGGAGGGAAGGGTGACCCCAGGTGTGACCCGGGACCGAGGAGTGATCCGCAGGTGTGAGCCGGGAACCCCGAGGGGCGGCCACTGGGTGAGCTCAACTTTCCCCACGCGGGACCTGGAGAGGAGCCACCCCGAGGAAGACCCCGGGACCCGGCCCCGCACGGTGCCCCCGTCCCGCTCATGCCCCGGGCGCGCTGCCGGTGCCGCCGCACGCGGGGCCGTACCCGGTAGCGGGGCAGGAGGCGCAGCAGGAAACACGCCAGCGCCTCGTCGCAGTGGAAGGTGCCGTCGTGGGTGCCGATGCGGGCGGCGGGCTCGGGGTGCGGCCGCTTGTGCCCGGCGCCGGTCGCGGTCCCGGTCCCGGTGCCGGCCATGGCCACGAGCCGGGCGGCGCGCGCCGCACCGCGCATGGCGGCGGCGAGGCCACGCCCCTAAGGACACGCCTACCCCGGCGTGAGCCCCGCCCCCGCAGCGGCGCATGCGCACGGGCGGCACAGAGGCGTCGGTCGGCTCTGGCGAGCGCCCCCTGGCGGCTCGGAGCGGGGATTCGCGGGGCGGGATCGGGACCGGGACAGAGGGACAGAGGGACACCGGGGGACAGAGGGGGACACCGGGGACAGAGGGACACCGGGGACAGAGGGGGACAATCCTGGGACAGACACACACGGTCCTGCACAGCCCCCCGGAGGACCCAGGGAGAGCCAGAGACACGGGGACAAGGATGGACGGACGGACACGCAGGGATGGACATGTAGGGATGGGCAGAAGGACACACAGGGATGGGCAGACGGACACGCAGGGACGGGCAGAAGGACACACAGGGATGGACAGACGGACACGCAGGGATGGGCAGAAGGACACACAGGGATGGGCAGACGGACACGCAGAGATGGGCAGAAGGACACGCAGGGATGGGCAGACGGACATGCAGGGATGGGCACACAGGGATGGATGACCTGTCTGGACACACGAGCCTGGGGCTGAGTGGATTTGCCCAAGCAGGAGTTTATTGGCCAGAGCCAGGGACCCTCTGGCCCTCGGTCAGGGCCCAGGGGGGCTGTGACGGCCCCTCCCAGGTATCCGGAGCCCCCAGCTCCCAAATCTCCCATCCCAGGGTTTGCTCCGGGTGGGAACAAAGGCCTGGAGCCGCCTCCAGCCCATGGCAGGGGGAGGCAGCCAAGCTGGAACTGGGGTCCCTGCCCCATCCCAGGGGTCATCACCATGCCCCAGAGGGGCCCAGCTCCAAAGCGGGGGTGTCTCCTGGAGATCCCCCGCTCCCCCCTTCCCCAAAGTGCAAACAAAGCTCGTCCTGCTCTTCCCTTGGAGGGTCGAGGACAAAATCTCCCCTCTCTCGGGGCTTCCTTGGCTGCCTCTGGCACACGGGAACATCACCCACGGCACCTGCTGGCCGCGATTTGGGGCCCCCGAGCCCACGGCTGCTGTGGGATTTGGGGGTGGGGGGGAAGCAGAGCACGGCACAGCGGCACCCTGACTTCATCTCCCGTCCGGAAAAAAATGAAGGGATTTGGAGGCACGGAGAAGGATGCACCAGCTCCTGGAACGGGGGAAAAACCCAACTCCAAACCCCGGCACAAGCTGGGGCTCTCCCTTCTCCCGGAGCCGGTCCCCTTCAGGAGATGTCGTTGCCGAACACCTCGAGCAGCAGCGGCGTGAGCTGCATGCTGTGCTCGGGCTGGAAGGACAGGCAGCGGTACTGCCGCGAGTGCTCCTCGTTCAGGCTGCGCAGGTCGGCCAGCTTCTGGATCATCTTGGCGTAGAGCAGGCGGCTGCCGGGCGGGGGGTGCCGGGCTCGGATGTAGCTCTGCAGCACCTCCGAGAGCCGCTCCTGCAGCGCTTCCACCCGCAGCGGCTCCCGCACGCCCGGCCGGTCTGCGGGGCAACGGCGGCGCTCAGGGCACGGAGCCCCGCGGCGGGGACTGGGGGGGATTGCTCCGCGTTCCGGGGGTTTGGGGTGATTCTCTCCCTTTCCTGGGGTTTGAGGGTTTGGGGTGATTCTCTCCCTTTCCTGGAGTTTGGGGTGATTCCCTTCCTTTTCCTGGGGTTTGGGGTGATTCTGTGCCTTTCATGGGGTTTGACGGTTTGGAGTGATTCCTTCCCTTCCATGGGGTTTGAGAGTTTGGGGTGATTCCCTCCCTTTTCCTGGGGTTTGGGGTAATTCCTTCCCTTTCATAGGGTTTGAGGGTTTGGGGTGATTCCCTTCCTTTTCCTGGGGTTTGAGGTGATTCTCTCCCCTTCATGGGGTTTGGGATGATTCTGTCCCTTTCCTGGGGTTTGGGGTAATTCCTTCCCTTTTCCTGGCGTTTGGGGTGATTCCTTCCCTTTCATGGAGTTTGGGGTTTCACGGGGTTTAGGGTGATTCCTTCCCTTCCATGGGGTTTGAGGGTTTGGGGTGACTCACTCCCTTTTGTGAAGTTTAGAGTGATTCCCTCCCTTTCCCAGAATTTAGGGTGATTCCCTCCCTTATCATAGGGTTTGGGGTCATTCCTTCCGTTTTTGTGGGGTTTGGGGTGATTCCCTCCCTTGTGTGGCTCTTTATGGTTCGGGGTGATTCCCTCCCATTTTAGGATTTGAGGTGATTCCCTCCCTTTTTGTCTCTTCTTCGGGCTTGGGGGGCGATTCTCACCCTTTTAATCTCTTTTTAGGGCCAGCTGTGGTCAGGTTTTTTGTTGTTTTTTTTTTTCCCCCCTCCCCTTTGTGGGGTTTTCCAGATTCGGAGTTTTCCCCTCCCTCGTGAGCGAGTTTGTCCCTACCTGGGGACAGGATGCAGATGGCCATGAGCAGCACGTGCTCCTCCTCATGCAGGTTCAGCTTCTTCAGCCCCACCTGGAATTTCACCAGCGGCTCCAGCAGGTCCATGCTGTGCCCGGCTGCGGAGAGAACGGAGCCTCTGAGGGGCTCTGGGAAAGGCTCTTTTCCTCTGGGAGGGGATTTTTCCCTTTGGAAAGGGATTTTTTTTTTTTTCCCCTCCAGGAGGAGACATTTTTGGACACGCTGGGACACATTTTTGGACCCGCTGGTGGCTCTGGGGACACTGAGGCACCCCCATAATTTGAGACAGGACCCCCTTCACCTTCCCCAGCACAAAACCAGGCGCAGAGGGAAGCTCCAGGAGAGGAAAACCCACGGAATTCCGGACGGTTTTGGGCGTCTCCCTTACCCTGGGTGACATCGCTGACCCTGTACTTGAAGTCGCTGCTGCCGCAGGTCCAGGACATGTCCTCGAGGGTGAAGGACTGGTTGGAGCGCAGCATGATCACCTCCATGGCGCTGCACTTGAGCAGCACGATCTGATCCTCCGCAGACAGATCCCTGCGAGAGGATTCGCCCTCGGCACCGGCTCGGGGGACGCAGGAGGAGCTGTCACCCCCCCAGGGGCTCCCTGCCCGGAAATCCCATTTCCAGGGGGTTTTGCCCCAAATCTCGGCGTGAACGGGACCCTGACGAGCCCCTCGAGGGCTCCGCGGGAGCTCTGGGTGGAGTTTGAGCGCGTTTCCCAGGGCGTTGGGAAAGGAGGAGAACCCCCAGGAGAGACGGAAAACGGAGCTGAGGAGCGGCTGGGGAAGGGTGCGAGGGGCAGCACGGGATTCGGGATCCGAGGCCTCACCTGAAGCCCGGGATCATCTTGGCAAAGCCGACGACCTTCTGGATGCTGTAGCTGACCAGGTCAGCCAGGTGCGGGAGCATGGAGAGCTGCGAGAACTCCAGGTTCATGGAGGAGCTCTCGTCCTGCTCCTCGGGCAGCGCCAGGCCGGGGAATGGCGGCGGCTCCACGGAATCTGCGCCGGGGGAAAACGCTCTGAGGGGACCCCGGCACCCCGAGGAGCCCCCAGAGGTGAAAAGAAGGTTCTAGAAGGTCAAATTCGGGTGGGAGCGCTGCATTCCTGCCCCTCTGGAGGGGGGAGAGGAGGGAATCGGCGTGGGTTTGAGGCCAGGATTTCCACGGGTGCTGGGTTGGGATAAAGGCAGGGAAAAGGCAGGGAAAAGGCAGGGAAAAGGCAGGGAAAA